>LPNX010233390.1:375945-426949 GCA_001517045.1 Pseudotsuga menziesii
CCAATTGACTTGCACTTGCCTTGTTGATTGTCTCGTCTGTGAGTGGACCAACCTAAATACAACATAGTTGAGTCTGTCTTACATAAAAAATTGTGTTTAATCACAGATTTTAACACTTTTCTAGAGGTGTAAACAACGTAATATTTGTTAGATGGTAACATTTGGATACATCCATCAAGTAATTTTAGGGTTTGAAATCGATGTTTAGAAGTAGTTGACATGTTCCTGTTTAAATGCTTGCCAGCCGGTGACTTATCTATGGCACTTGAGATAGAAGAATATTGTTTAAGACAATATTTGAGTTTGCTGATTTTAATTGTTATAAATGAAACAACTACCTTTAAATCTAATTGATGAATGGTAGTCTAAAGTATGTATGTCTCTTGGCCTTGTTTTATATATATATATATATACAAGTCTGCTTCCGTTTCCTTGTCGTATCGTATCCCACATTTTTCAAAATTTGTGGTATCCGTTTCCCTCCCCGTATCCGTATCTGTTTCAGTGCAACTTAGTTTTTAAGCTTCAAATATGCACAGGTCCCTGAGCTGCAATTGAACCACAAAATATCCGTTACACTAGCACAAGCAACCCAAAGGACTGCTCCAAAGTTCCAAACAGAAACTGATATCATTATACAAGACAGAAAATTCTTCAAAGATGATAAGAATTTAAATCTGCTGCTTATCCTCCTTAACCCAGTTTACTGCAAGTTGAGAATCATGTCAGCAATAAGGATTCTAATGGTGGCGTTAAACTTCTTTTATTCTGTATGCTGCTATGTGTCCTCACTAGAAATTGAATGCCCCTCTAATAGTGCTTCCTGATCATGCCTTTTTCACTGTGAAACGAGTCTTAAGAGACTCCTTATTTGGCAGTGTGGTAATCCTTTGCCATGGGATGGTACTAGTACAACTACTTTTCAATATGTAATTTTTGAATAAAAATATGTTACCTTTCAAACTCACTTCTTGAGATAAAGTTTCAAAGGTCAATTGATATTTTGGAGGAACTATGAGGGATTACCAACATCACCTTACAAGCCCTCTTTACATTTTAGGCTAGTTCTCCTCTGAATCAAGGGAGGCATCCCTATAATAGGATTACTAGAGCTTATGCAATAAGACCCAAGTTGAAAATGAAGAGATGGATCTCGTAAAATAAATTGATAAAGTCTAGAAAATATTAGGATGAATGGACTCGAGACTAGTGTCTTATTATTGAGAAAATGGAATCAAATCAAGGCCAAATGGATATCTTAACTAAGGATAATAGTTATATGTTGAAACACACCAAGTACAACAATTCAACTCCTAGTTATCTTAAATTAAAGAAACATAACTAAAGGTATTATTATAAGAGATAAAATCCAATATTTATTAAAATTATGGTTAGTAGGAAAAAATGAACTCCATCCATCAAGAGTAAAGAAAACATGCAATCATAATAATAATTCATTGATAACTATAAAAGAAAAAGAAAAGGACATTACTTCATAAGTATAGGTCAAGATAAGTTTTCTCATCAATGAAGCACTACGTTGATATTTTAATGACATCCAAGTATTTTTTCCAAGTTCCAAAGGGTCTCATGATGCAAGTATGTCCATAACTATTCTCAGAACAGCAAGGATAATAATTCTGATTTAAGTGCCTTTTTTTAACTTTATCTCCATGGCAAAATTGTCCTATTCTCCAAGTTAGCATTCCTATAAAGCCACAATCAATGTTTAATGATGCTGGTTTCTGTACCCTGTGGCAGCTTTATTGTGCTGGTTTTTAGATCAAAAGACAGAGCTCCTCTAATCTGCTGACTGCTACATGTCCGAATTTCTCCAAGTGCAAGTGTTATTCTCATGAGTCTGTCCTGACAATTTCCATGTATCTTTACCAGTTCTGTCAGGTATTGCACCCCTAATTATTCCAACTGATATCAATGCTGCCCTTGCCAAACTATGAAAATCTTGAACTTTCTCTCGGTCTCCAACCAAGCAATTTGGAGGTAAACAGGTTGATCACTCTGGTCAATGATGGTCTTATACATCATATGAAAAGCCCCTTTTCCATACAACCTATCATAGTTAGATGTACTTAATGATGTTTCATCGCTATGATCACCTGAAAAGCAATCCATATTTTGTAGCACAAGCTTGATTGAATCGCTGAGTTCTTGCAAACTGTTGACCTGCAGATTGTTAGGAAGGTCCCATCTATGAACAGTTTCCAAACTTTTCTTTTTCCTTTCTTTTGATGCTCTGCAATGTATTCATAACATTGTTTTATATACTCTTCAATCTGTTTGCACATAGGACATGACCAATCACCCTCAGCTAGATCCTTTTCTGGAGGAACTAAGCAAGCAGCATGCATTGAATCATGCAGATGTCACAGATTTGATACTTGTTAGATTCAGGTTCAGATTCAGTTGCATATTCACCATCAGCTTCAGGAACCTTACATCTTACAGCCTTCCTCATTCTTCCCATGTACTTTATAGGCCAATAATGACAAACTTATTCTCCAATAATGCTTGTACCAGGCAGAGATATGGTACTGTAAGGTAATCTTCAGGAACCTCGCTGGAACAAGACAAAAACAGGGACCCAAATCCTTATGTCTTCAATCATACATGCTTGGATGTCCATTGAAAGGTGTCCAACTCGCTAACAGTAAACTCATCCAATCATCTCTTGCTATTCAGGATGCCTCTGAATACCAAAATGCATCAAAACATTTAAGGTGGTAACATCTCCAATGATAGGAAGTGGAATTAACGGTAACACTTTTTCCTCTCTTGATACCTTCTGTTTCAAGTTAGTCAACAAAACTCGGTAAGGAGTCGCTGAAGAACAGCACAAAACACATATCTCACGAACTTCAGAAAAATGAATGGAACATTAGTCATGTTAGTCAACAAAAACTCGGTAGCAATCACTGAAGAACAGCACAAAACACATATCTCACAAACTTCACAAAAAGGAATGGAACATTTCGTCTTGACTGTATCCATCTTTTTAACACTAACAGAATAAGAGGGAAGTGTCTTTCTTGTGCATTTATATGCACACAAATATACATATATATATATACATTTACATGTATGTCTATGTATGTTATCCATACATTCCTATGTCTGTGCACTGTGCACTCATGCTAAGGTGTGGATGCATATATATTATGTGTGCACACATGGTAGGCCTCTAGCTAAAAAAGATCAACTTTTGGGTAGGCATGCCATTCACTGTGGCCCTAAAAAAACCTGTGTTGAAATTGGCAAACAAATGTTAGTGTTACAATAAGAAGAAAAGCTTATTAGTCAAACTTCCTAGTCAGCAGTGTCTCATGCAGTTTTGAGTTTGTGGAATTATTCTACATTGAATTGGACCCTGCTTGCTTTTCATGATAGCAAGTAGGTACAAAGTTTTTATAGAGGAGCTTTCAAGTTTCTTTGCATGTCATGTTCAATTGGGAGATAACCCCAAATGATAAAACCATTGTATTTTGCATTGTTTGTTTGTCTATTTGTTTAGTTTTCAACTGTTTTTCCTTGTTATTTTTTCTTTCATTTCAACAACAAATTTACACATTTTGAATGCATGACAGTTTTCCCAGAGTCCATGATAGTGTAGGGTGTACGTCTGCATCAGTTGGGCTCTCCCTATCTGACAGGGCAGTCAAAGCTTGGATAATGGGCTTATACTGTTCCTTTGCTTGCAAGATGAGACCTATTGGAGCATGCCCTAGGCCACCTGGATTGTACTGTCTGCTTATAAGATTAAGATGTTTTAGAGCATGCCCTTACTGGGATTGTAATGTGCTATACATAGTACTGTTGCAGGCTTGCTGTGCCATGAAGGGAATGCGGACCCCTAATAATTGTGAGAGTTACATCCCTTAGTCTGACCTGGTCAAAATCGAGGGGAAATTTTGTATTTTATTTTGCTGTTTTTTCATACTATAAATCTATCTGTTCAGCTTGTTCCCCTTTATTTTCATTGATCAAGAAAAAGTAGTTTCAAAGGCATCTTCATGTGAACTAGTTCGGAGGCTTATAAGTCATTAGAAATCATTACTCTATAACGAGTCTGCAAGATGTTTATGCATGATAAAACTCTAGATTGTTGATTTATTTTTAAGTAAAAGCTTAATCGTTAAGGAGGATCAGCAAATCTTATTGTACAAGCAGTCTACAGTCCATATCTTCCGTTTTGTTAATTGGGTTAAAACTTCTTTCACTTTGCTTCAAGCTTTGAAGTTGTAGAAAGTTATGAAGCATTTGAATTTTATGAGAGTATTTAGTCTTTTAGCTTTTACTCGTGAAAGTGGGATGACATTAACTCTTTGCTTGATTTCACAGGAATCATGTGGACCTAGAAGTTTTTTTGGTGTGGAGGATTTTGTGGATGAAGACAACACTAAACCATATACATATAGGAAAGAGAAGAAATCAAAAAATCCGCTTAAGCATGTATCATTTAAGCAACGAACAATTGCCTATATGCAACCTTTTACGTTGGATGTCTTCATATCAAAGCGCTTTGTTAGTGCATCTATTACACACAGAGTCACAAGCAAGCAGGTGGCAGTTGCAGGTACAAATTCTAAAGATATAAAAGCTGCGTTGAGGTCTAAGTCAGATATTCCTGCTTGTCTGGCAATTGGTCGAATCTTAGCTGAGCGATCAAGAGAGGCTGATGTCTACACTGCAGTATATACTCCCAGAGAAAGAGACAAGTTTGAAGGAAAAATAAGAGCTGTAGTCCAATCTCTCATAGATAATGGTATTGATATCAAAGTATATTTAAATTAACTTAGGAATATCCATATTGCTACATCACAATTTAAAGGCCTGCTTAGCATATGGCTGCTTATTATGTGTGCACCTGTCTGTGTGAATATATCAGAAGTCTTGTACAAAACATTCAGAACCATGCATGTGACAATCGTTATATGTTTGTGCCTATTGTAAGCCCTTGATTTATCAACTGTATGGCACATTTATTTAAAGCTACGCATTTAAACAATTTACTACCATTCACATACATCTGAAAATTTACTCATATGCCCGTTATGGTTTGATAAAGATAATGCATCACTAATACATGATTCATTTTTCTAGTTACGTAAATGAAAACTTCATTTCCAATAAAAAGATGATAACATCAGTTTTCTAGTGGATTTAACATAGAATAATTAGGATAAACCATTTTTTATAAATAAAATATTTCTAAAGTAAAACGAATGTTACTTGAAATTCTAAAAGGAGGCCAAGCTAGCCAAGAAGTCTTAGCTACTATTCTATATCCATAAGAAGGGTATTGCTGTGCTTAAAAGTTTGAATTTAGATGGTTTTAGGTCATTTGTAGCTAGTGTTACAAGAGCTTCGGAGACACCAACTTTTAGGGCCAAAATGAGTAAATTTGAGCTCTATTAGAGTGGAGTATCTTTGGCATATCATTTTGGAAGTTACAAGAGCTTTGGAGACATCAATTGTAGTGCCAAAGTGAGTAAATTTGAGCTCTATTAGAGGGTCAAGTATCCTTGGCATGTCATTTTGAAAGAAGGGAATTTTGTATATCTATATAAATTTTAATCCATAGCTGATTTATTGAATCCTAAAAATTCTCGAAAGTGAGAGCATTCATTGAGATTGTGGGAATTGCTTCAAATCTTTCACTGTATGAGCTCTCTACGAGGGAAGAGTAAGAAGTTGGAACAGAAGTGCAAAGTGAGTTTCCAGGGATTGAAACCATTCATAACTTGGACACCATTTTGAAGTTATTAAACCTTGATAAAGAATAAGCAATTTGTACTTACGCTTGATTTAGAAGGCAAAGGTGGAGTGCTGACATAGGACATATCCTTTGCCATGAGTCCAAAAAGTTGAGGACAATGAATGCAATTACCCGACTTCCAATTGGTGATGAAGGTTTCATTGTAGCGTGCATGCACTAAACATGAGTTGAGACGTACCTATTTACCTCGTCACATTTGAATGCTATATAAGAGAGGGGGTGGAGTTTCTGAAAGTGATTTAAAGTAAGGCACACCAAAGTAAAAGAACACAAGGTTTTTGTTGCCGTTAGCCATGTAGAATTTCTCTTATTTGTCAACACTTACGAAACACTTGAAACATGAGATACTCGTCATACTTGTCGCAAGTAAGATTATGCTCGTTGTAGAAAAAATTAGAAAGAGTAATAATGGGGGAAATCTGAGCATGAAGACAATGGGATATGTAATTCTCTTCTATAAAATAAATACTCTTCCTTGAGTCGGTTTATTTGAGAGAGCACTAAAAGATGTGCCTTGCAAAGAAATCTTGGTCATCAAAACCCCATTATATAGCCCCAAGAGAGCAATTCTTGTTGCTTGGTGCAATGCATGGCTTTTGCTCTTCATATTGACCATACACCTATCCCTTCAAATATGGTTGTGAGGGGTGTTTTATGTTGCATTGGCCATACACAACCCACCTTAGGATGACACTAAGGCCCCCCCTATCCATCATAACAATGGCTCACAATGTGATGAAGTGCTTCCTTTTTCGTCTCTTATTATGATCTAGATTTGTGATTGTGGTTTCCCATTTTGATGCCTAGTGTGATGGTAAGGCTCCCCTTTCATCTTTGTCTTCCTTTTAGTTGCATGGTTGGCTATGGTACGTGTTTTGGCCAACCCGTTTGGGTAACCCTTTTGCTACTCTAGATCTATCTCGGGCCTCATAAACTATTTGGGCTTAATTAGTTGTGGAGCCTCCTTTGGGTCCCCAAATGTTCCCTAATTTGTTAGGACACACTCTTTGAGGTGCTTGGTAAAACTTTACCCAAACTTGAGTGGCCTTGAGGAGGGGAACCGTATTGCTACTTTGTATAATGGTAATACATGCTTTTAGTGGCTCATTGATTCATTAGTATAGAGGATAGTGATTTTGGAAACTACTTGTAGTTTGGCTCATTTGCATATGATAGGACAAGTCAAAAGTTGTGGTTCTATTTTTTTGGAAGGACCGCCTCCCTAATGATTAGTACAATGGTTGCAGTGCTGTTGAAGGCCTAAATTGGGTCTTTGATCCTTTTTCCTACATTTGAACTTTGCTGAATTGTTAACACTCTACCAATCTTGTGATCTTCCACTGTCCATGCTCTTGGGCTTGTTGGGATATGTTGTCTTTGTCAATCCTCCACATGTTTGGATGCTACAAGAAGTAGTACCTTCCTCTCCATCTGGGTTAGATCTTCCTTGGCTAGTTTGGTTGGCTTCATTGGGTGTTTTGCTTTGTCACCATTTGCATGTAGTGATCCAATATTTCCTCTAGGGAAAGCTTCTACACGTTTGAGTGTGAGGAAAGTACAGAAGCATCATACTTGCATATATTTGATTTATTTATAGTTGTATGCTTATCCTCTTTGTTGCTTTTGTTTTATTTAAGTTGGAAATAACATATCCTAGTTTTTTTTTACACGAGAAAGAGTGCTTCATAGGTATGTAGAGTAAGATCTAACCTTTTATGTTGCTGGTTGTGTTTCTTTTCCTCTAATCCCTTGCTACTTGTTGCAAATTTGGGTTAGATTCTAGATCAAACCTAGTTAAAAAGCTTTCACACACCTAGGAGGGGAAATAAATCCTAGGTTCCCTTCTAGGTTTGCTTGGTCACAAGAAGGAATTTGATTATCAATTTAATGCTTGATGTTTGCATTTGGATTGAAAAGATGTGTTACTTAGGCTACATGCTTTCATCTTACATTTCTTTAATTTCATATTTGTAGACTACTTAATGCACATAAGACGAAATGTGAATAAACCATTTTATTTCTCAAGTTTTCATTTTGTCTAGTTTGCTAGTTAGTTTATCATTGCTACATGTTGAATATTGTAACTTCAGAATATATTCTTATTGTACTTTTGTTGTATTATTCTTGTACCTCCTTTGGGAGATGTTATTGATGTACTTGGTCATGTAAATGTATTTGTAAGGATCGATGTAAACTTTTCGTTGTAAGTTGGGTCAATAGTATCCACAAGAAATATGATATAAATGTCATTTTGTGTCTCCTTAGACAAGTCGACCCAGAAAGAGTAACAAGTCAGCCCACTTAGGGAATTAACTCACTCACTTGATGAGTATTATTAGAGAGGGCGCACCTCTCATTTGGACACACTACTCACTCAAGCAAGTGCAAAGAGAGAGAGAAGAGGTTCGCTAGAGAAAAGTAGCTGCTTTTGTCTTTGGGGTTTATCATATCTAGGTTTGCCATTGCTCTTATTGACATAATCTATACTAAAGAAGTTGTTGGGTTTTCTCCCTTTATGGTTTCCCATATGAAAATGTAATGTGTTTTTTTGAAATTTTATTAAATGACCAATTTTTTCACTTTTCCTCGATTTCGATCTTAACTAGTTTTGATGTCTACACCTCCAAATTGACCCAAATGCTCCCAAATTTTCTCAGAAGGTACATGAATGATATTAGAACTTAAATATGATGTTCAGGTATGTTTTATGACCCCCCAATTACTTCTGCAAACTTGTTTAATGTTCTGTTTAGAGTAGGAGTCTTTACTAGCAAATTGGGGCTCCAATCCTCCTTGGGTATTTGCCGGAAATGGCTTCTCAAATGGTCTGGAAGTCACTCGAATTTTTGAATAGAGTCAGGGGATGTGTAAGGGACATTTTTAAAGTCTCATATGCATCATGGTACAATTTATACAGACTGTTATGACTCTTTCCAAAATAGCTCCCAAATCACAATTTCGACCCTTGGGGAAAATTCACAAAATCTTCTCCCAATGCAATAAAAATGGCTTCCAATGCTTAAGTACTGAACATGAGATTTGAAATCCACATTAACGACAATCCATTCATCATACATTTATCAGAGATACATTCCTCCATTCGAAAAAATAAGCATTACCATGGCATATATCAAAATAGAGTGGAAATGGCAATTGTTTGCTCATTAGAAGTCATTTTGACATACAACTCTTGGGTATTTCGACTTTAAACTTTTTGAGAATGAATAACATAGCATATTTAATTGATTACAGTCATAAATAGATCATGAAGAGCTCTCCCAAATAGTACATGAGCTCACCTAAGGCACAATCCTTTCATGAGCATGAATATGCAAAGAAAACTGGAAATGGTTGAGAGAAAGTGTTGCAATAGAAGAATCCACATGCTTCCTTGTAGCTTACATTTACAAATAAGACTCCATTAAAACTCCATGAAAGACCTGAGTGGCCTCTCCAAACACCAACTTGGATGGGAATCTTTCACCCTTGAAATTGGTTAAGGCAAGAAAACTAGTCATCCACTAGCTCTCACAATTCACAAATGATCAAAAGCCATTCTCTTGGTTGCTTCCTGTATTTTATAAACATCCTTAGCCTTCTAAGGTTATCAATCTATCCACAAATTCAATCCAATTCGAATTAGGGTGTGTGTTCATGATTTGCCATGTGTCCTCCCTTTCTTAGTCTTCCACCTTCTCCAAATTCGAGAGATGAACCACCATGCTTGCTGCTGCACTACTATGATTAAAATCACTTTATTAAGTGGGGAATCTATCTCCCTTACTGCTTGTTTCCCAAAAAATTTGACTTCAATGAGACTAAAAAATATCCCAGGGTTCCATTGCTTGTATTGCACTCCAACAATTAAGAGTGCTCTCCAACCCATACCATTAGGAAAGAGAATTTCGTGATCCCATTTTTTTGTATGCATTCTTCCAAACATCATGAGTACATACTATATATCATCAAAGTACATAACAACATAATAAAAATGTACATCAAGGAGGTGCCTCATCAAAAAATCATGAAAGTGCTTATACATGCAAGTAAGTAGACCTCTATTTGCCAAGTGCATACAAGCTTCAAGTGACCAATCAAATCTGCTCCAATGACATAGGTGAGGATCCCATGCCCCATAATGCTGCTCCAAATATATATAATGTGCATCAATATAATCAGCCATGTGTTCTTTCATCTAAGGAGTGAATAAAGAACATCCACCAAAATTTGAACCAAATAATGAGAAAAAAAGACAAGGAGACTTCAAATGAATCAAAGAAGTCTCACCATTACATCCATGAATGAGAGGATCATAAAGATATAACAAAGCATGTGGCTAACAACAAAAATATTCTCCAATCATAAATCTATTCACCCCACTGTTGGATGAATTTCCTCCAACATCAAATGAACCAAGTGTTGATCAAGAGAAACCATTAGTCTTCAAGTGACTCAAATGCATATCATAGGTGCATCCATGTAGATGTGCATCATCATAAAGTAACAAATGATTCTGCTGCAAATGTGAATATGAATGTGCTCCAACCATGTCATCATAAAAAGTAAATCTAGGATTTCCATACTCCTCATGTGGCACCATAAAAAGAACCCTTTCACCCATACTTCATTGAGACTAATGCTACAAAACATGGAATTGTAGGATGTAGGAGAATGAACTAACTCACCCAAATGATCAGAAAGTGTAGAAGTTTCATCATGGGAAGGATCCATATGGGTAGTATCATGCAGCTCCTTCAAAAGTGTGAAACCTTTGTCATAGATTGGTTTCAATGTAGAGGAATCATGCTCTTCTTTAAAAATTGCATAACCTTCATCAAGAGACAATTCAAGTTCCTCTTCCACCACATCAAGTGTTTGGATCTCTTCAAGTTCATCTTCAAACACATCAAGCACATTCAAATTTCCACTTTTCTCATGATCCGCCATGTCATGAGAATCCTCCAAACAATCTACCATTTGACAATCTGAAACACAGGAGGAAAAACAAGTTTCTTGCAACTTTTCAAGAAGTTGCTCATTTTGAATTGTGAGCTTATGATTATCCTCATTATTCTTCAAGTATGCATCATATAACAGTTCATTAAGCTCAACCAAATTGTTTCTATCAAAAAGCAAAGACATGAAATTACTTTCAATGTTGCACATTGCTCTTTGAATCTTCTCCATGTCTTCAAGGAATGATGGATCCTCCAATGAAGAAATTTTCCAACAAGAATTTGACACCAATGCTTTAGTGTCATGTCGTATTCTAAGGGCCTATTGGATCTTCTTTTCATTCATCTTTAAGGACCCTTCAAAAAAATGAGGCTCTTGCAAATGAACCTCCTCATCTTCTTCCTTATTGCTTGGACCAATTTCATGAAGCTCAAGTGGTGACAGGGAAGCTGATCTTGTTTCTTCTTCAATTGCTACAAGGTATTCATTTTCATGTTTAATGGAAGTTTTTCTTGCAACAACACTTTCAAATCTGATCTCCATGTCACCAACATAGAGTTGCGAGCACCCATCAGTAGGTACTCTTTCATAGTTCAATGATCCATCAATAGATTCTTTTTTATTTTCACAACCCCCATCAGCAATGATTGTGTGCCGGTGTTCACTTTCCTCTTTATGTTATTCTCTGCAATCACCTTGAGGTAATTGATTCTCCACTTCATGATCCTTTATTTCTTTCTGTAATGGTGTATCTAGGCTCTTTTCACAAATAGGATGATTTTTTCTCATTTCATGCTTCTCCAAACTTGTATATTTTTGATTGTTCCTTAATGAATTCACATTTCCCTTATTGTACCTAAATACATTATTGACAAGATATTCTGGGAAAGAATACCACTCATGAATATCCCCTCTCAAATTTAGATACTCCTGGAGGCATGCTCCAATATCTATGGTTGTAATTTCTGTAATTGTTGGCCGGGGAGGAAGGAAAGAGGGAATTGTGGTTCTATTGTGAAGCCAAGACATATATGCAAGTTTTTCTTCAATGTATTCTCTTAATGAACAGGTTCAAAGACCATGCTCTAATACCACTTGTAATGTCCCTTTTTAAAATTTTATTAAATGACCAATTTTTTCACTTTTTCCCCAATTTCGAACTTAACTGGTTTTGATGTCTAGACCTCCAAATTGACCCAAATGCTCCCAAATTTTCTCAGAAGGTACATGAATGATATTAGAACTTAAATATTATGTTCATGGATGTTTTATGATCCCCCAATTACTTCTAAAAACTTGTTTAACATTCTTTTCAAAGCAGGAGTTTTTACTGGAAAATTGGGGCTCAAATTCCCCCTGGGTAATTGCCGGAAATGGATTCTCAAATGGTTCCGAAGTCACTTAAATTTATGAAAAGAGGCATGGGATGTTTAAGGGATATTTTTAAAGTCTCATATGCATCATGGTACAGTTTATACATGCTATTATGACTCTTTCCAAAACAACTCCCAAATCACAATTTCAACCCTTGGGGAAAATGCATCAAATCTTCTCCCAATGCAATAAAAATAAGTAAAATGGATTCCAATGCTTAGGTACTGAAGATGAGACTTGAAATACACATTAATTATAGTACATTCATCATACATTTATCATAGATGCATTCCTCCATTTGAAATAATAAGCATTACCATGACATATCAAAATAGAGTGGAAATGGTCATTGTTTGCTCATTAAAAGTCATTTTGAAATACAACTCTTGGGTATTCCGACTTGAAACTTTATTAGAATGAAGAAATAGAATATTTAACTGATTAAAATCATAAATAGATCAGGAAGAGATCTCCCAAAGAGTACATGAGCTCATCCAAGGCGCAATCCCTCCATGAGCATGGATATGTAAAGAAAACTAGAAATGGTTGAGAGAAAGTGCTGCAATAGAAGATTCCACATGCTGCCTTGTAGCTTACACCTGCAAATAAGAATCCATTAAATCTCCATGAAAGACGTGAGTTTCCTCTCCAAACACCAACTTGTATTGGAATCTTTCACCATCGAAATTGGCTAAGGCAAGAAAACTAGTCATCCACTAGCTCTCACAATTCACAAATGACAATTTCTCAAATGATCAAAAGCCATTCTCTTGGTTGCTTCTCGTATTTTATAAACATACTTAGCATTCTAAGGTTACCAATCCATCCAAAAACTCCATCCAATTCAAATTAGGGTGTGTGCTCATGATTTTTCATTTGTCCTCCCTTTCCTAGCCTTCACCTTCCCCAAATTCGAGTTGGAGCCCATTGAGATTCCTCAACTCACATGAGAGATATATTGGATGCTCTATTTTGATTGGACATGTCAGATGTCATCTTTCATATCTGATTTGCGTCATAGGTGTCATAGCGTCTTCATCATTGTTGTCATAGAGCTAGGGAATCTAGTCCAAGTGTCTCACTAGCTCCAAAATGACTCTTCCTTTCCCATGTAAGTTACATTTCCTCCCAAATTTTACCTATGATGCATATGGCCACGTGTATTATCCTTCTAACTCATCCAAGAACCTTTATACTTCCCATGGATTCGAAATTGCAAGAGGAGGATGCCGCGTGGCACACAAATTCTAGCTTGTGTGGGCCCCATAGTCTCCATGTGTTTCCATGCTCCATTGCCACTTCAATTTTCTCTTGTATTGAATTATTTAGCTACTTTATTAAATATTTATGCCATTCTAATGTTCAAACTTCATTCATTGTCCCCCTTATTCCAAATCCCAAAGCTTCCACCCCTAACCTAGAAAACTAATAATTTTCCTCCTTGTCATTTGACCCTTAGCATCAATTTGAAAAACTCTAATGAATATGGATAATGTGATTAGGCCATTGTGACCCAATGCAAAATTTGGGACATGAAAAAAATCTATCTATTGTGTTGTTTTGCTTATCATTCTTTAAGTGATCCTATTGCATATGGTTATTGTGATATAATGCTATTTGTTTGAAGATCTAATATAACCATTGGAATTCTAACATGGTATCAGAGCCATCCTGAAAGAAGTCATTGTGCAACTGTAACTAAAAAAAGTTGGAAACTAGGGCTTCATGTTTTGTCTTTCCATCCATAGATCAAGCTCAACTTTAGCATCATTGAACTTGCCCTAGAAGGGAACATCTTTCCGTGGAGGAAGATTCTACTTGTGTGGTTTTTCAGTTTTGACCTAAAAACTGTTGGGGTCATGAACTAGGGATCCACACTTTCAGAATTTCTTTCCACCAATTGGGTTCGACCCATACATTCTCCAACTCGCCCTAGGATGTCACATCTTTCTGTGGAGGTAGAATTCAGATTCGAGGATTTTCATTTTTGTCCCTATCACTATTGCTAGGGGAAATCTAGGGCATCATGTTTTCTGCAGTTCTGTCCATAGATTTGGAAAAAATGAGATCATCACTCAACTCGCCTTGAGGAGGCACGTTTCTCTCTCCAATAAGATTTGCAAGATACCATAGTTATAAAATAGGGTTTATTTTTCAAACCCTAGGTCAACTAGGAGCAATTTTCTAGAAAGGAATTGAAGGAAGCATTTGGTTGAAGCACTCTTATTGGTAAACACCATTCTCTTTATTTCCATTTGAGGTTCTCATTTTATCAAGATGACAAACAATGCCAAACTTGAGAACAAACTTGAAGGAGTTGAGAACTTTTGGGCATGGATGTACAGAGTGCTTCTCATATGAGAAGAACATGATTTGGAAAACTATGTCAAAGGAGAAATCATAGAGCCAGAGGGAGTTGAAGACAAAGCTAAGCACAAGAAGAATTTGGTTAAAGCCAAGAGGATTATTGTTGATTCCATCAAGGATAATTTGATCCCAAATGTATCCACGTTGAAGACGCCCAAGAAGATGTTTGATGCTTTGACCAACTTGTATGAATGAAAGAACATCAATAGGAAGATGACCTTGAGAACTCAACTCAAGGGTGTGAAGATGTAGAATTTAGAAAGTATACAATCCTACTTCTAAAGGGTCTCCTAGATCAAGGAATAGCTAGAATCTATTGGAAACAATGTCAAAGAACGAGAAGTGGTGATGACTACATTGAAAGGTCTCCCAAGATCATGGGAATTATGCAAGAAATTTGTGCTGGAAGAAGGCTTACCAAATTTATTAGGCTAGGGGAGTAATTGACGTAAGAAGAAGCTCGATTGATAGCAAGAGAAGGAAAGATAGGTGAAGATGACAATCAAGCCCTAACAACTCATGCCGAGAAGGGAAAGATCAAGAAGGAAGAACATTCTTAAAAGAAGCCTAGAAGGTTTAAGAAGGACTACTCAGTTCAGATATTTCATTTGTGATGAGAAATGACATTTTGCAAGAGATTGTCCCAAGAAGAAAGGAACGAAGAAGAGATATCATGCTCACACTACGAAAAATGATGAACTAGTTAAGAAGAGGGTAAGGGAATATTCCTCAAGTGATGAGGAATATGTCCTTTGATCCAGAAGGATTCACCACATAAGATGAAGCTTATCCTATCAAAAGGATAGGAGGAGTTTACTACAAAGTTGGATTATGGAAAATCTATGAAGATGAAGATCATGCTCTATGGAAGAGCCTCTTATCCATTTCAACATCAGATAAGAAGTGATGCAATTGTGAATGAAGAAGGGACACAAAGATTCAACACCAATACACAAGTCTAAGTGATCTATGGTGTAGAAGGCTTTCTCAACATTTTCGATCATAAGCAAGATACACACAAGTCCTCAGAATCAGACGATGAAGTAGAGCATGTTGTTAGAGACTCTAGTAATTTACGCAAGGAGACAAAGATCAAGAGGGATCCTACCAAACAAACAAAGATAAGTATTTGAATTGTCATTTCCTGTATATATAATTGCTTATATGATATTTTTCTGTTGTGTACATATTTATGTTCCTATATTTAGGAAGTGTATTTTGCATGTTAGAGTGTTTGCATTGATGAACAATATACTACTAATATACATGTGATGGGTAAGTGGCCTATGGTGATCACAACATTCCATTAGGCATTATTGCTTATCTAGAATGAAACCTCTTTGTTGACATGTTGGGATCAGTGCACACTATTAATTATGTTCTGGTAGAGATAGAAGGCATCTAGAAAGTTACCATATGTATACGAGATATGGATGAATGTTGTGTTGAAACATTGTCTGAGATAGTTGCATGACTGTGTGACCTATGCATTTATGCAGACGAATTTGTCATTATTAATATGTTTTGAAAATTATGAAATGTTTCTAATCATGCAATTGGACTTGACTTGTAGGAAAGATCATGTACAATCACCTACAAAATAAGAATGACGAGACTTGTTCTGAAGAACAAGTGACGTTGATTCAACTATGAAATTCAAGAAGATTTACAAAATCAAGCATTCTACAGAAGCACAAAGCAAGGTTTCTTTCAGAAAGACAGAGTCGGTTATAATGAGACGTTTGCTCTAGTGGTTAGACACACTTCTTTAGTGATGGATATTGCACTAGATAAATGGTGTAATTGAAGTAGAAGTGTATATCGAGCAAACCCCCAGGATTTAGGACTCCCTACAAAGAATCTCATGTGTGTAGATTGAAGTAGGCTTTGTATGAGCTCAGAAGGCACCCCTGGTATGTCACAATAGGACATACAATTACATGATGAGTTTGAGGATCACCTAGAGTGAAGAGTTCTCAACCTTTGCTACAAGGTTAAAGATGATGAGCTAATAGATGGGTGCAAGAGGAACTTGCAACAGAGTTCAAGATAGAGGATCTTGGTATCTAGTAACTGTGAGAAAAAGAATCTCATCTCGGTAGACCCATTTGATATGAGATGACATAGTTGGATACTTAGAAGATCAACAACAGAGAAGGCTACCAATCACTCCAGTACATGATGTCTATATGCAGAGGGAAAACAGTGTTCAATTTCAGAAGGAGGATGGAAGCTCAAATTCAGAGGGAGTGACTATAGCACAGATTGTGGTGATAGATTAAGAGACATTATTACTTAGCCTCTATCCGTGGAAAGGGTTGTTTTCCCGAGTATCTTAGGGATATGCTCACAGTGATATCAAATTCCTCCACTCACTAAGAGGAAGTAGATCTTAGAGTTCAAGAATCTTGGCATGATTCTTGGGACTAATGGCGTGGAAGAATCTAGATGGGACTTTCCTTAGTCAATGAAAATATGCAGTAGATATCTTGACGAAATTTAGGTTGATGGATTGAAAGGCCTTGAACACAACGATGGCATCGAACTTGAAGTTTATGTATGATACTACTTCAGAGACAGTTGATGCCATAGTCCACATGTAGATGATTAGTTTGTTGATGTGCTTGACAAAGACAAGGCCAAATATATGCTTTGCGGTGAACACCTTGAGTCAGTACATGGTAGATCCAAGACGTGTTCACATGATTGCAGAGAAACATGTGTTGAGGTACCTTAAGGGTACAATTGAGTATAGCCTCAGATACGTGAGAGATCAAAGGATTATCCCGCAGGGCTATGTAGACTTAGATTGTGCTGGTAGTGCTATATATCGGATGATCACTTTAGGGTGTTTCTTTAGTTTGGGGTCTAGCATGATTTCTTGGTTCAACAAGAAGCAAATGAGTGTAGCACTGAGTACATCCGAGGTAGAGTACATTGCAACTTGTTCAGCTAGCTATGGGGCAATGTGGCTTAGAAAGCTACTTGCAAGATTGTTCCATGTTGAGTTAGAGACGACTTGTGTATTCTGTGACAACCAGAGTTGTGTGAAGTTGTCTAAGAACCTTGTGTTCCATGAGAAGTTGAAGCACATCAAGATTCGATATCACCATATCAAGGATATGGTGCAGAGAGGAGCAGTGAAGCTTCAGTGTACTGCGACATCCGGGAAAATAGTCGATGTATTGACCAAGTCTTTGGCGAGAGTGACGTTAGTACTTCAGGGATAAGCTTGGAGTTGTCCATATTGGTGTCCATTGCAAGAGGGAGTGATGAGTCCTTTTGGTCTTCACATCCAACATGAAAAAGGGTTTCCTCTGCGCAATATGTGTGGTCTTCACATCCAACATGAAAAATGGTTTGCTTTGTGGAAGATGCGTGGTCTTCACATCCAACATGAAAATGGATGGCTCTATAGAAGACGTGTGGTCTTCATGTCCAACATGAGAAAGGGATGGCTCTATGGAAGACATGTGGTATTCATGTCCAACATGAAAAAGGGCTGGTACAGTGGAAGACATATGAGACTTGCATCCAGTATGAAAAAGGACTAGCACTGCAAAGGTGTACACCTAGTATGAAAAATTACTGGTGATTGTAGCATGAAAATGGATGGTCACTGTATGAGTGATCCTAGCATGAAAAAAGTTTGGTTGATGCACCGATATGAGGGTTTCTCCCAACATGAAAAATGGTTGGTTGATGCACCGATATGAAGGCTTATCCTAGCATGAAAAAGGGTCGGTAGATGCATCGATATGAGGTACACCCAACATAAAAAAGAGCCAGTTGTTGTACGAAATTCTTATGATGTATATATTCAAGAGATGTCACAAGTTAACGGTCTGATTAGTGCAGCAGTAGTGATCCAACGATGATGTCTAGTGATGATCCAATGATTATGCCCATGACACAAGAATAACTTTCTTTTTAAGAGGGAGTGTTGAAGATTGTAACTTCAGAAGATATCGTTATTGTACTTTTGTTGTATTATTGTTGTACCTCATTTGAGAGATGTTATTGATGTACTTGGTCATGTAAATGTACTTGTAAGAATCAATGTAAAACTTTCTTTGTAAGTCAGGTCAATAGTACCCACAAGAAATATTATATAAATGTCATTTTGTGTCTCCCTAGACAAGTCAAACCAGAAAGAGTAACAAGTCGACCTATTTAGGGAATTAGATCACTCAATAGAGAGGGCACAACTCTCATTTGGACACACTACTCACTCAATCAAGTGCACAAGAGAGAGAGAAGAGGGTCGTTGGAGAAAAGAAGTAGCTTCTTTTGTATTTGGGGTTTATCTTTTATTGGTTTGGCATTGTTCTTGTTGACATAATATATAGTAAAGAAGTTGCTGGGTTTTCTCTCTTTGTGGTTTCCCAGATGAAAATCTTTGTGTCTATTGTGTTGCTGTGTTTATCTTTCTTTCAATGATCTATTGCATATGATTATTGTGATATAATGTTAATTGTTCAAAGATCTAATATAACCATTAAAATTCTAACACTACTTTAATAAAGTTATTCTAATATGCATCCATAAACCCCAATCAACCATAGCTCATTAACATAATTTATCTCCTAAATAATCTAGTGGCCTTCTTCCCCCAGCTTAATTTTCTTGGCTTCTCCCAAACATTGGGTGGAAAATTTACTTCTCTTCCAAGCGCTTAGTCTTGGATCTTGCCTCCCTTAGTGGTAGCATGATACTTAGCTCCAATTATCATGTTACACCTAAGATGATAAATGATGCTGCAAAGTTTATTGTAATTGCCTAGAATGTTAGAAAGTGAAGAATGAACACTAATTGCTAGTGGGATTACTTAAGAATGGACACCTACACTTAGGAGGATTACTTCATGGATTGCTTTAAATGGATATGGCAAGTGGTTAACATGGAATTTATCATGGGTCTAGAAATAACAATGAAACACATGCTTAATGGAAGTCATTGATATGACCTATAAAGGAAACTCCTTTTATATTGTCAGTATGAAAGTCAATGTCAAGCATCGCTGAAATTTTTGTAATAAAAAATTGTTAGGTTGGAGAGAGTCATAAAGGAAGTTGTGTTAGACAATGGATCTAAGTTAACATGTAATCTCTAGAGGGGTATATCTAAGCATTGGTGACCCAATTGGTTTTTAGTACGACATATCATGTGCCTACATATGGACAAACTTAATGGACATACTAAGCAATTTAGTGCATTCAAAAGGTATGTGAGGGATGCGCCAACCAAGTGCTTAAAGCACTTGAATTGTTCATTGTGATGCAAAAGACTTAAGAATAGTATATATTTTGTAAAGATTGGTTTAGAGTCAATAATGGTTTAATTAATTGAACACCAAATTAGGTATAGGTTTAGGGTTTTGTTAATAAGCTTCTCCTTATTTACTGCAGATTTTCTCATTGTATTGTATAGGGTCCTTTGGAACAACACTAGCGTGGATGCTATTATTGACAAAAGCTACATTTTATCTCCATTCTCATGCTTCCCTGAATTTGTTTTTTGGTTGCTTTAAATATTTAACATGTGGTATTAGAGCAATTTACTTGTGGGCACATTGAAATAAACATGATGTTTTCATAGCATGAAGCTATATGGGCTTGAATAAGGGACAATGAAAGTGGTTCTATATTAGAAAATCACACAAAAATTGTGGTGTAGCCATGGAAGCTAAAGAAGAAATCCATTTTTTTGGAGATCCCGTGGGTAAGAATGAAATCTCTCTCATTTTCAAGGATTCCAGTTGCATAAGAAACTAGATTCAAAGAAGCTCCAAGAGGTATTCTTAATTTTTGAGTCACTAATGTTGAAAGAACCAGATTGTTTGTAAACATTAATATATGCAATGAATAAGTTGTAGAATGGAAGCCCTTCAAAGATTCACTAGAAAAATCAACTCGGTGAGAAAAAATTATTGAAACAATCCACAAAAAATGGAAACAAATACTGGAAATAGAAAATGCATTTTCTTAATGATGAAATCATCACTTTTAGAGAAAATAATTTTATATAGGATGATCAGGGAATTCTTCAACTATTTTTTAATTCATTTATTGGGCTAGGACAAAATCCAACAATCTAAGATGCCCCAACTACGATTAGTTAACAAAATCTATCTCCTCTAAGTGCAGGAGTCCCTCCAACACTATCTCCATGCCATGTCCTCATTTTCTTCCCCAAATAAATCCAAGGGTTTCCAAACCCTAATCTATAGTCTCCAAGGAATGAAGCCCTGACCCTAGTCTCTAAGGAATGAATCCCTAACCCTAGAATCCAAGATTCTCTAAGAGACTAAGAAACCCTAGCACCCGAGAGAGAGAGAGAGAGAGATCAAATGTCCAAAGAAGAATCTCAAGAGAGAAATTTCCCACCTTATCCTTGCTCCATTAGTGTTTCTTCATGAACCCTAACACATCACTAAAATATCACTCCAAATAAGAGATACAAATGAATCTGTTATGTGATGTGTTGTTTGGATAGAATCTCCTTCCTCTATTTACATGAGAGGTAAGGGATCCCAACAATATAATATATGTCGGCTGAATCCTTACAAACAAGCCTACTAAACATAAGTGATCCATGCACAAGTGAAGCGCTCCACTCCTAAAGTATATGTATCAAGTTCCAATGATGATGTTGTGCACAATAAGGACTCGAGGTGATGTAGTTATGCAAGGAAAGTCCACACCACTCCATCACAAGCCTCCATGAGCTTCATCCACCTTCCAAAGCCAAGTACTTAGTTGGGGAAAATACTCCCTACAAGAGCATAATTGAACCCCCTAAGTTTCCTTGAACCATCTCTGTAATGTCCTCTTCTGCTTAGGCATTGAGGACTGACCAGATAACCTATGTGATTCCTGTAGGTTCGAGCAGGTACTGACAGTCAAGGAATCAACTGAAGACTAATGACATATATAGAAGATCTAGGGCATCAATATTATATCACCATTGGGTCGAAGAGGGCCACCAGAGCCAAAGGCCACTAGCATGCATGACATCTAAACATTATTTAATGATGCATGCACCTGATTAAGTCTCCATGCGCATGCATGCAAGTCAACTGCAAATTAGAAGTTAAAGTGACCTAATTAGGTCAAAAGTTAAGGTTTGCGCAGTTGCAAGTTATAAAAGAAAGATAAAGTGAATGGAGAAGACACTTATGTGATTATTGATTTGTGGAGTCGAATTGGAGAGCTCGGCGAGCTAAGTTGGGGTTGAGTGCATGCTCAACTAACTGGTCTATTTCAGCAGTGAAATATATCTACCCTAGTTCATCATCAGGTTGTATCATCCAATTTCAACACTAGTTCATCATCATATTAAATTCAACAGTTATTTTGGGAGTTTGATTATTCATCCAGTCGAAGAGTTTCACCATCATTCCGTGGTACCGTGGTCAGAGACAAAGCAATTCATTTTATTATCTACAGGGGTCATAACTTACGCATGCTACTTCTATTCATCTCAGAACACCTTCATTACCCTTCCCATAGAAGAAGGGTCATTCAGCTTGAGTATCAAGCAAGTTATCAGCAATGCCCCCTTTCTGGAAGACGTTGTTTTGCATGGGCGAATTGATTTGAGGAGAACATTCACGTTTTGGGCTATTGAGCCACCGTTTCTTCTGCATGCTACTTCCATCACTGTTATAGGGGAAATATAACCCTATTGCACCTCGTATGGGCCTTCGGAAGTGACTTATTTATTATTCCGGAGCATCTATAGCTTGAGAGGAGGGTGCATTCACCCGTGGAGGACGATTTGGTTTATCTCCCTATTCCTCCATCAAAATCCTTGCATGCGGGGACCATCCTCTTCACCATCAGAAGATCTATATACTTTTATGTACATGCATTTACTTCTCCTATTTTTTAGCATCTCAGTATTTTCTAGGGCACAGATCTGCATGCAATTGCATGCATGCAAAGATCGGGGTTTGCTTTCCTATTTTATTGAGGCATAAGTCTATTAGCCATCTATAGTACACACATAAAAAGAAAAATACCAGTTTGGGATATTGCAGTGGTATCAGGGCTATTTTCCTTGCCAGTTGTGGGCATGCAAAAATTATAAATGAATTCAGGAGACCCATACAACATTACTCACAGGAGACAGAGGTATAGAGACAAATAAGAGGAGTTAGAGGACATAGATTTAGGGAACAGAGAGTATTAGTTTGAAAAATGAAAAGAAACAATGGATGATGATGATAAAACAACTTTCGATAGTCTCATATCATCCATAAAAGAACTCACTACTGGGAAAAAAGAAATGATGAGCACCTTCAGGAAAATGACTGAGAAGAATGGGCCCACCCCACATAGTCCCTTATTTCCCAACAGTGATAGGGTATCCACCAGCAGTAGTAGGGAGCACTTACATACCAACATGCAGAGCCATCCCCATATATACAAGCCTTTCTGACCTACCATGCCTCAATTCTTAGATAGTCTAGCTGCAGTGCCTCTAGCACAAGCAGAACCAAAAGAACCCATGAGTGCATATCTGAGAGAATATAGAGCTTTAGGAGAGGACTTCCATTCAGCTATGACCTTCACTGAATTCTACCACTTTAAAAGTAAGAACAAACCCAAAGCTTACAATAGGCCATTCACCCAGAACTATGAGTTATAGCGCACCATAGGGAAATTGACTATCCCTACCTTTGAGGGCACCCAGGGTGGCCCAACCAGGAATTGGGTGCAAAAGTTGGATACATACTTCCAACTCAACCCCATGACTGAGACAGATGCCATTAAATTGGCTAATTTTCATTTGGACGGAGAAGCAAATGAGTGGTGGTACCACAGGTTAGTGACATTGGGTCACAACATCATCACCTCATACCCAGATTTACACAGAGGCTCATTGAGCAGTTTGATCGGAAGGATCCGGAGGTACACTTTAGGGAGCTAGCACAGCTGAAGCAGAGAGGTAGTGCAGATGCATTTATTTCTGAGTTTCAAAGGATAGCAGTCATGGTCACAGATATGTTAGAGAGTAGGTTGATTATGTTGTTAACTGAGGCTCTCAATGAACCCTTACGGGGATGGGTCAAGTATTATAGGCCCACTCCCCTGGAAGATGCCATCAGACGGACTAGAGACTTGCAGGATGCAATGCCCAAAAATAGGTTTCCGCCCAAGACCAATTTTCCTATTAAAGATAAAGAAAGGAAACCCTTCTAGAAAGAATGGCCCAAGAAAGAATGGATGGACAATGATACCCGACATGAACTTAGAAGAAAAAAGTTATATTTCACTTGCCAGGAACCATGGATACCAGGTCACAGATGTTCAGGAAAAGGAAAGTCCTACTACATAGAGGATTATTCCGACAGTGAGGAGGATGAGGATTACCAAGATTAGGAGCAGGGAGAGACAATAGAGACAGTTGCTGAGGGACATGCCTCAGGAGGTACCATTTCTACCATGACAGGGGTTTCTAGATTCCACACTCTTTGGATTAGAGGTACCATACAGGGCCACAGAGTGGGAGTACTGATAGATGTTGGGGCATCCCACAAATTTATTGATGCTATATGGGTTAAAAAGAGAGACATTCAAACTGAGAGCTTTGATGGGTTTTCGGTAGCAGCAACAAGTCACACCATGGAGTGTAGTCAGAGGATTCCTAAATTAAAAGTAACACTCGAGAATTATACAGTGATAGAGACATTCTATGTGGTATAATTACCTGACATGAATGTGGTACTAGGAGTTTAGTGGTTGTATTCCATAGGGAATTATTCCACAAATTACCAGACCATGGATATGGAGTTTACAGGAGTAGAAGGACAAAAGGTAGTATTGAGAGGGATGAATACCTATCCTCCCACAACAGTGACATCACAAAGGATGGAGGTAGTACTCCGACAAGGAGATATTGAGTGGGTTGCAGAGTGTATGGTTACCTTTAGAAAACCACCAGATGCGGCCACACAACATCCAACAGATATAGATGCCTTACTGCAGAAGTACAAGGCATTATTCGGAGACCTTCCAATAGGCCGACCTCCAGATAGGAGATTTGAGCACATTATTGAATTAGAGGAGGGGACCCAAGCGTCCATCACGACTCTTTATCGACATCCGAAGAGGTATAAAGATGAGATAGAGAGTACAATCAAGGAACTACTCAAGCTGGGGTACATCAAACCTAGCTCCAATCCCTTTGCATCTTTAGTAGTGCTAGTGAAGAAAAAAGATGGAACCTTACGCATGTGCATTGATTACAAGGCACTCAATAAAAATACCATAAAGAACATGTATCCCATCCCTAGGATTGATGAGTTGATGGATGAACTACAGGGGGACAAGTACTTTTCCAAAATTGATCTCCGCTCAGGGTACCATCAGATTCGGGTAAGGGAATAGGATGTTCCAAAGACCGCTTTTCGTTGCCACTATGGACATTATGAGTTTCTAGAGATGCCATTTGGGCTCACTTATGCACTAGCTACTTTCCATTCATGCATGAACCATATCTTCAGGACGTCATTACATAAATATATTATGGTATTCTTCAATGACATATTGATATACAATCGAACTTGGGAAGAACATTTGAGACATCTTGATGAAGTACTTGGTATTATACAGGAGCAGTCACTATATGCCAAAATTTCCAAGTGTGAGTTTGACATGTAGGAGATGTTGTACTTAGGACATGTGATAGGGACCAATGGGGTCCATGTGCACTTAGAGAAGATTCAAGCAATTTTGGATTGGCCTACACCTAAAAATGTGATAGAACTGAGGGGCTTTTTGGGCCTTTGCACCTACTAGAGGAGGTATGTCAGTGGATTCTCACATTAGACTGCACCCCTCATAGATATTACCAAGAAGGGGGCGTTCAACTGGTCAGAATCAGTACAACAAACATTTGAGAAAATGAAGAAGGTAATGAGTTCATGCCCAGTATTAGCTTTACCAGACTTTTCTCAATCGTTTGTGTTAGAATGTGATGCTTGAAGAGAGGGAATTGGGGCAGTTTTGATGCAGAACAACCACCCCATTGCATTTGAGAGCAGGAAGCTCAAAGACTATGAATGCCACTATTCGATATATGACAAAGAGATGTTAGCCATCCACCATGCGCTAACCAAGTTCAGGTAGTACTTAGTGGGTGCCAGGTTCAAGGTTAAGACAGATCACAATAGCTTGAAATACTTCCTAGAGAAGAAAGAGCTAAACGAGAGATAGCATAAATGGGTAAGCAAAATTCTGGCCTATGACTTCGAGATTGAGTACGTAAAGGGGAAGAGCAATGTAGTGGCCGATGCACGTTCTAGACGACTAGCTACTTTATCCCTTATGAGCATCTCATCAGATTGGAGGTCTCATCTTTTGGTTGAGTACTCCAAAGATAAGTTTGCTTGCGAGCTATTGAATGGAGAGATTCAGGATGATAGGTACACGGTCATTGATGACATCATATACTACAAAAACAGAATCTTCTTGGTTCCAGAGTCTCCCCTCAAGAATAAAATTTTACAGGCATCTCACTATTCACCATTAGCAGGGTATTAGGGGTTTCTCAAGACCTACAGACAGTTTAGAGAAAGGTTCTCATGGAAGGGCCTCAAGAAAGATGTGATACAACATGTAAGGGAGTGCAACTTATGCCAACAAAACAAAATATAAAGCACACCCACCCGACTGGTTTACTACATCCCTTACCTATTCTTGAGTAGAAATGGGAGAGCATCTCTATGGAATTCATTATTGGGTTGCCCAAGATTCAAGGCAGAGATTGCTTGTACATAGTAGTGGACAGATTGACCAAGTTTGCTCACTTCTTTGCCATATCATCATATTATTCAGCAGCACAGGTAGCAAAACTATTTTTTAGAGAGGTATTTAGGCTCCACGGGTTACCCAAGACCATTGTCAGTGACAGGGACAAAAAATTCACAGGAGCCTTTTGGCAAGAGTTTTTTCGATAAGTGGGGACCGAGTTAGCCATGAGCACAAGTTATCGTCCACAGAGTGACGGGTAGATAGAGATTGTCAACAAGTGGATTGAGGGATACTTGATAAATTACGTATCAAGTCAGTAGAGGACATGTATCAAATGGTTACACTGGGGTGAACATTGTTACAACACCACCTACCATATGACCATTGGGATGACCCCTTTCCGAGCCTTGGTGGGTATGATGCTTCCATTTTCGCAGACCAGATATTTGGTGATAGCAAGGCCCCCAAGGCCAAAGAGTGGATTCAGGAGGATCAAGATATCCTCAAGATAATCATGGAGAACATATAGGATGCTCAGAATCAACATAAGATATATGCGGACAGGCACAGGGTTGAGCGTAACTTTGAGGTGGGAGACTTCGTTTATTTACGCTTCCAACCTTACTGACAGTCATCTCTTAAAAAAAAGGAGCAGGAAAACTCCAACCTCTCTTCTATGGTCCATACAAGATAATTCAGAAGGTTGGAGAGGTAGCATATGAGCTAGAACTACCCCTAGAGAGCAAGATTCACAACGTATTTCATGTCTCCAACCTCAAGAAGGCAGTCGGTCAACAGATTGTTACGTCTTTCTAGATGCCTCCCCTTGATGATAAGGGGCAATTGATTTTGATTCCAGAGCGCATCTTAGAGGTGCGAGAGCGGAAACTGAGGAACATAATCATCAGAGACTACTTGGTTCAGTGGAAAGATCTGCCTATAGAGGAGGCCACTTGGGAGGCAGAACATGTATTACAACACCCAACTTTATAGTTGCTTGAGGACAAGCAAATTCAAGCGGGGAGGATTGTAATGTCCTCTTCTTCTTAGGCATTGAGGACCGATCCGATAACCTATGTGATTCCTGTAGGTTCGAGTGGGTACTGACAGTCAAGGAATCAGCTGAAGACTGATGCCATATATGAAAGATCTAGGGCATCAATATTATATCACCATTGGGTTGAAAAGAGACACCAGAGCCAAAGGCCACCTACATGCATGACATCTGAGCATTATTTAATGATGCATGCACCCAATTAAGTCTCCATGTGCATGCATGCAATTCAACTGCAAATTAGAAGTTAAAGTGACCTAATTAGGTCAAAATTTAGGGTTTTCACAGTTGAAAGTTATAAAAGAAAGATAAAGTGACTGGAGAAGACACTTATGTGATTATTTATTTGTGGAGTCGAATTGGAGAGCTCGGCGAGCTAAGTTTGGGTTGAGTGCATGCTCAGCTAAATGGTGCATTTCAGTAGTGAAATCTATCTGCCCTAGTTCATCATCAGGTTGGGTCATCTAGGTTCAACACTAGTTCATCATTAGGTTACATTCAGCAGTTATTTTGGGAGGTTGATTATTCATCCAACCGAAGAGTTCCACCATCATACAATGGTACTGTGGTCAGAGACAAAGCAATTCATTTTCTTATCTACAGGGTTCAGAAATTCCACATGCTAATTCTATTCATCTCAGAGCACCTCCATTACCCTTCCCCTGAAAGAAGGGCCATTCAGCTTGAGTATCAAGTAAGTTATCAGCAGTGCCCCCTTTCTAGAAGATGTTGTTCTGCATGGGAGAATTGATTTGAGGAGGACATTCACGTTTTGGGATATTAAGCCACTGTTTCTTCTGCATGCTGCTTCCATCATTGTTAGAGGGGTACTATAACCCTATTGCACCTCATTCGGGCCTTCAACAACTACTTATTTATTATTCCGGAGCATCTACAACTTGAGAGGAGGGCACATTCACTTGTGGAGGATGATTTGGTTTATCTCTCTATTCCTCTGTCAGAATCCTTGCATGTGGGGACCATCCTTTTCACCATCAACAGATCTATATACTGGTATGTACATGGTGGTACATGCATTGACTTCTCCTATTTTATAATATCTCAGTATTTTCTAGGGTGCAGATCTGCATGCAACTGCATGCATGCAAAGATTGGGGTTTGCTTTCCTATTTTATTAAGGCATAAGTCTATTAGCCATCTACAGTACACAGATAAAAAGAAAAATACCAGTTTGGGATATTACAATCTCCAATCCTTTGAACAAGGAACCATGTTGCCACGTGCCATCTAGGGCTTGTAGTCCTCCATAGTGCACAATTCTCCTCATATATTGTAGGGTTTTATCCCATTATGTGAATCCTCCATGTGGACATCATGCAAGGCATCCATAATCCAAGTAAGAGATATCCAATTCCTTAGGGAAGAACAATGAGCTAGTGATCACCTGAGGTTTGACATTCACTAAGAAAGCTATCACAAGTGTGCATGTCATAATAGACCATCTCTCTTGCTACAATCGATCTCAAACCATCCAAGGGTTAAACATACACCATATAACTTAAATCTCATGAAGCGACCAAACATGGGGTATACACCGTTCTAAGTAATCCAAAAGTCTAACACTCCCTCTTTCCAATGAAAGTGTTTACACCAATACCTATCGACTCCCTTGACAAATCCACCATATCTTTTATCTACAAATCAATAATTGTTGCGACCCTAGAATCAACCATTGTCATTTACACCAAAAGTTTCAACCATGCCATCACAACATTTCAATCATCTAATGAATAATGACCACTTGCAAATATAAACTAATGTATCCCTGGGATAATAATCAACTACCACCCTCCATCATCCTCAATTTCATGGGTCAACATCAATGGGTACCACATCATAAGATGACTATGACAATTTGCAAAGATAATCATATTTCCATGCAAGAGAAAGTTGATCATGGGATGCAAAGCGCATGTTATAACCATCGAACTATGCAAGGTCATCAATAAACTTTCATAATGATAATCCCTCTCATGCACCTTAAATCCTCTGGAAACTGAACGATCTTGAACTACGCCAACTCTATCATCTTGAGAGAATTCTAAAGTAAGAGTATCATCTCTGGGAAACTCCGTATGTCAAAGAGAATTTAGAATCCATGGCTCTATACTCTTTAATACTCCGATCAACTACAAATGTAGAATCTATCTTGTCAACATCCTGCATCAAGGCATCACACCTCTCCAATGAATAACTAGAAGGATTGTGGATGAAGTCAATCTCATCATCACACTTCTCCTCCTCTATACACTGTAAGGCTAATGGATGGAAGAAAACATTTCTATATATATATCCCGGGTGGTACACTCACTCCTACATGCTCCTAATCCACTCGATAAAAAATCTCCACATTCTCCTTGAAGAGAAATCCATGCACTGAAAGATTTCACAATTAGAGGGCAAGGGTTGGGGCTTGGCTTTGCGTGTGCCTTTTGAGAAAAAATACCCTACCAACCTCTCCCTAGAATGTGTGAGTGCTAATGGATCAACAAGTAACTTTTAAATGTGACCTCTCTCTCCCCTCTAGCTAAAGTCCTTGGAATTACTAGACTATAGTGATTGATGGTGCACTAGTATCCCTCAAAAGCAACTCTTTAATGTATAATTGTCATGTAAGAAATTGAAAGGCGGTTTTTCCTCAAACCTGGAACAAATAAAATATCACTCAACTCAAGAACACAAAATGATATCATCTGGATTGAAATGGAGCCACCTCCTTTCATAGGGTACATGGCATTATCATCAAGCTCCACACTCGTCCCTCCCTATTGTTCCTGAATCCTACTGATTAGTGTCCTATCATATGTCGTGTTCTTGAAGATCTAGTTTCCACATGCCAACCAACACTAGACACACTATTATTAGATAAACAAGAAGCCATGGAAAATGTAGTTTCAAACTGAGAGGCCATCTCCTCTACTCCTGCTATAGTCTTGACTTCAACTTGCTTCACTTTCTTCCCTTTATTTTTAAACAGACGGTGTCTTGCATAATGTCCCATCTCATGACATTGGAAGCACATGACCTTACTAAGGTCCTTCTTCCCTATATTTATCCCATCCTTCTTGAATCCTTTCTTGCTACCCTTCTTTGTCTTCATGATGAGACCAATAACATCTACTTCCGTTTGTTTTTTTGAACATGAATACAATCTGATTTGTTCCTCAAGGAGAGAAACCCAAAGCTCTGGGAAATCTAATAGTTTCTCCCTAGCACAAATAACCTTAACAAAATGTTTCCAAGAAGGAGAAATCCATTTAAGGGCAATAGATACCATCTCTTGATCCTCTACCTTATTTTTAATGACAACCAACTGATCCTTCAATTCATTAATCTTGGTCAAGTAGTTCGTCATTGTATCTAACTTTCTCATGCAAAAGACTAAAATATGGTTTCACAATAGCATCTATCAAGAGGCACAATAATTTTGAAATAACTTCATTGAAGTATCAAACATGTTATTACTAGATGTATTATCAACAATGTGTGAGATAAAGTGGTCCTTCATAGAATCAAGAATGTTTCTCTTCACTTTAGTTTCCTTGTTTCGATAAGTGACCAACTATGCTGCATCATTAGATTATGGATTTATTTTCAACATGAACCTAAATATCAACCTCCTTCACAAGGAATTGAAGCCTGAGTTTCCATGGAAAAAAGTTTGAAGCTCCATCCAACCTATCACACTCTCTTAGACCAAGACTAACCTTACCCATTCTAAAAAGTTTCGATTGAAAAAGACAATAGTATATGAAGTAGACACAATTACTCTTCCAAGGGTTAAGGTGCGTATCTCAAGAAATCTCGGGTTTCACACCCAATGACCTTAACTAGGTCAAGTTTTAATCCTAGGTAATCAATAGCTGAAATACAACTCCCTTTTACTCAAGAGTGATATCATCTACAACTGCTTGGATACCATATTGAAATTTCATTTGCACCAGACAATTAATGCAAATATGAAAATCTACCTTCTTTTGAGAAGGTTTCTTAAAGATTAGCTCAAGAAACCTACGGTTTCACATCAAATGGCCTTAACTAGGTCAAGTATATGCCCAAGGTAATCACTAGTTGAAACACAACTCCCTTTTACTCAAGAGTGATCTCAACTACAACTGCTCAGATACCATACTGAACTTTTATTTGTACTAAGCATATAATACAAATTTGATAATTCACTTAGAATTTTTATCCTTTAGGACTGTAGTAAATTAATGTGTAAAACAACAATCAAACAATCACAATAATTCACTTCTAGTAGCCCCAAAATTTGTGACAATTAAGGAGAAAATATACCAATCATTACAGCGAGATTCCAACACTCTACGAAAACTTCACATACATAAACCATATTTAAAAACTCTTCTTATACACCACATATAAAAACAAACACAACAAAAGATAGCTGTATTTTTATCTTTAATGCTATTGTTAAGTCCCTTAACAATTTTCTCTTAAGCGTGTCAAATCAACAAGACAATTAAGAGCTGAAATATAACAATCCCAAGAAGATAAAACACTGAAATAAATTCTGCAATATACACAATATGTGGACAATTGTAAATCTCATATATATATATATATGCTCAATGAATGAAGTACATACATACCATACTGTCCTCTCAAGGCTATGATGAAACCTCCTTCAAGAAATAAACTCATTATTTCTAATGCAACCCTCCAAATGATCTTTAGTACTAATTAATTCAATTACTTCTTGTACAAGGTCTTGATTGAAGTTGTGTAGAGTTTGGATGGACTCATCATTCTTGTCCATCTTTTGGTGTGGAGGTTCATAATCATGCTTCATGTCTTGATATTCCTCTAAAAGATGTACATTATTATCCTGAAGTGGGACAATTTCCCTATGATGTCGAGAAACAAAGTATTACAAAAAATTGATCTCATCTCCTTGTTGGGTATTAGTATCCTACAATGACTTAACCTATTTTTAAGCCCTATAGTAGCATTCTATTATTAAAATGCAATATATTGCAATGAAGCATTTTCATTATGGAGCTTTCCATTGATATGTTGCAAGGAGGAAACTTCATGAAGTTCGATGGAAAGTTTGTATTTTTGAGCAATTTTTATTCCTCGTGACATTTTTGAAGGAGATTCTTCACCAATATCATATATTTATGAAAAAAATATAAATATTCTGCAATAGTTAGTATGGTGGGCCAAAATCAACGTGTTTGGGTGGGGAACACAAAGTTTGAGGCTTGACCTAGCTGCTAAAATATTGGCACTTTATTGAACCAAAGACCACAACAAAACTTTGTTACAAATTTGTTGGAGGGCGGTTGAGAACATGTTACAACATTCAGTCTTCCTCTGTTGTTGAGGCATAGAGTAGCTAAGAGACACACTTCTTATGGAACATAGCAAAATTCCAGAGTTAAGTAAACCCCAACATATTAAAATAAACAAAGAATCAAATGTTGAAATATGTCACATTTAACACAATGTAACATATAAAGGGTATCAATCCTCTCTCTAATACAATGTTAGGAAACAATATTGGATATGATTAACTAATGTGAGATTAAAATTAAAACCCAAGCAAGAATAATGAAGACTTCATAGAAAGTCAATTTGAAACTCTTTACAGAAGTGTTTTTTGGATACTTAATATCTAAATAATTAATAAGCTAATATACACTTGATGCACACTTGATGCACACTTAATGCAAATCCTTGAATTGTAGGGTTTAATTTACTACCCCTAAACCCATAAAACACAGGACCACAAACCCACCTAATATCGACTAACATGGATTATAGATGCCCACTAAGTTTGAATTGTGGAATGGCATTGAAGGCCGTTTGGAACATGAGTCAATATTAAGCAACATCTCTCCAATAAGTAGTTAGGATTACACAATGCTTGAAATAATCCCATGATCAATTAAATAGTTTTATTTACACACAACATTGAGAAATCATTCAAAGTGGGGGATCCTCTATAACTAAGAGAAAAACCTAGGGAGAGTTTGTTGAGGCTCAATAATTTCACTAAGACTAAGTTGGTACATAGAATGCGTGTGCCATTTATGAAATTGGAAGGAATAGATCTTGTTGCCGATAAGCTTTTCATGCTACCTAATGTTAATAGATAATATGTTTTGTATTTGTTGAAATCATTTGTACATTATCCAAATCACATACTTGACTAGGACGAATATAATCTAGTCATAGTTAGACACATGTTCTCAATGGCACCAATGTGCATCATACATATGAAAATAACAATTCTGGATAATCGAGTTATCCAATAGGTGAAAGTATAGTGACAATATTTTGAATTTGCTATGAAAAATTGGAGGATGCCACGTGGGGGAAGTACCCACTTTTCTTTCAATTTGAATGACCACACCAATGAGGATGTTTTTCTAAAGGAGAAGGGAACAAAATATTCCAAGTTTTTAATATTATAATTATGAAATTAATATCTTATTTGATTATATATTTTGAGGGGATGATTTGGAATAAACAATTTGATTAATTGTGATAGTAGGAGCTCAAGTTCCAAGGCTCAATTTGGTGTAGAAAATGTTCAATGTATTAATAAAATAATGACTTGAATTTGAGATGGGATTGAATTTTAATAAATATTGAGAGATATTGTCATAATATGGATGAATACAGGTTAGAACAAGAGAGTTGGGGTATAATCCATGTCTTACGCACTATTGAGATTAACAACATAAAGTTTAGATCTTTTGCTTTACATTTCCCTATGTTTATAAATTGATCGCCTTGACCACCTTTGTATAGGAAAAATATAAAGATATATATGCTTATACATGTATGGTAGAGTCTTGTTATCATTAATTTGTTGTGTTCTAGGAAGAGTATTAAACTTGAGCCATTGTGTTTTTGTTAATTCTCGAGTCTAGTGACAAAGTGTCTTACTACGCTGGGTATGTTGGAAGAGATGTATGCTAAATGTATTGTTGCAACATTTATTTTTGGTATATATGCACCTTGGTTTGGTTAGTGACACAAGGGGGATATATGTTGTGCAATCCTTAGTTTTTTTTTATGGCAACAAGAAGAACTCAAATGCACATGAATATTGTTTAGGTTATTGTTGGTTGTTGGTTGATCCAAAATGAATCAATATATGATTTTTCATCTATTTTGGTGTTTTTTTTCGGTGCAAATATTGGATGAATTGGCTTGTAGGGCCCATTTTAAGTTCAATCCTTACTTTGCAAATTTGGGGGTCCAGAACCTTCCAAGGCATGTTTGAGGGATTAAATTATGTTTTTTTGGATCAAAAGTTTTTAAAGATACTTCTTACCCCCTCCATGTTGTTATACACTCTGATAGCTTTCCAATGATGCAAAGATCACCTCAATCAGAATTTGTATGAGTAAGTTATGCCGCTTTACAAGTTGACCTATCTTGTTGACCACCATGGTACCTAGTGGATTCCATGTCAACTCTCATTACCTACATATGTGGAGATATCCATGTGTGGAATTCAAAGAAAATTCTATAGGGTCCAAAAACCTAACCCTAATTGGGATTTGAGGTATGAAAACACCATTAAAACCAACCCTAGATGGCTATCAAGACATTGTTAAATATTGAGCCACTAGAAGAAGAAGAAGGGGTTCCATTATTATGGTATCATTGTCTTGTTCCATAGCTGAGCAAGAGCCAAGGAGTGGATGTTAAAGCATAACATAGTAAGTAGGAGATATTGTAGGAGCGATAGAAACAACATTGTCACAGGTAAATCCATAGAGAGTACCACTTTATTTGTATTTGCACTGCATATTGGAGAAGAAAAGAGCAAGGCATAGTCCTCATTTTTTACTGGGTTCCCCCCCATAGTGTCTTTTCCTAGAGTGTATATATTTTTTATTTGTGTGGACATGTTATTTTTCTTTATCTATTTTCCTTTTATTTTCAATTTATTTTAGCATTCAATGTAATTAAGACAATGAATCTTAAATCTTCAGTAAACACTAAATAACTAAGAGATTGCAGAAAGTTGTGAGATTTGCTGTGATGAAATATTCTAGTGGAATAACAATGAAAATTTATAGATCATTAACATAATCTCTTTCCACAAAATTCTTGAGGAGTTATAGTTGGTGTCATAAAGGCTTATAAGGTGACCTTGTTTTTGGAAGGGTAGTAAATTCAAGTGAAAATATACGTGGATTATGTTCCCCTAGGTCTAGTTGATGGCAATGGGGAGGCTTGAGCATATAAGTTTGTTATTTACGTTTCTAGTTATAGGGTTGATATTGTTGTCCTCATTTACATTAGGTATGTTGGTAGAGATTTATGTTGAAAGTATTACCACAACATTCATTTTTTGGTCACATATCCAACTTGGTTTGGTTGGTGTCACAAGGGGGATACACATTGTGTGTTCTTTGGTTTAGTCAATGCCAATGAGAATACCTTGAGTGTATAAGAACATTGTTGACTATTTTTAGAAGCTCATTTTGCACAATTATTGATGAGTCATAGTTGGTGTCATAAAGGCTTGTAAGGTGACCTTGTGTTTGGAAGGTTGGTAATGTCAAGTGAAACTATATGTGGATATTCTACTCATCATTTTTACTATTATATGTGTGGTTTCCTAATCCCATCGTAAATACTAGTTGAACTATGCAAGGAATCTAACTAAATCATTTTGTTGCATTGCATATTAGTTTTCCTTTGCCATCACCTTCTCAATCTGTGATGGATTGTATGAAGAAACTCATATGGCTCGGTGGCAAATCTATATTGTAAGAATTAATCCACATAAATGAGAAGTATAGGTATTAAAGTGCACTATTCATTGTTATATTGTATAATGCATCATGTTAATAAATATTTTAGTGAAATATTATGTTATCATTTTCAACATAGGAGTTTCAGTAGGTGGATTTAATGGAGACAATTGTGTTCTATCCTTATAGCTTATATATAGAACCTTTTATTGTATAAGTGGGTAAAAAAAATGCAATCCCTTACACTACTCCTTTTATGTGATACTGAAGGAAAGCATTTCATCATGTTGAAAACACATAAATTTTCCTACACCACTCTACTTTTAGACATCATTCTTGAATCCATTCCTCCTTGTGAGGCACACTTCCCTTCTAATAGATTCCACAACAAGTCACTATCTACACTTGAGAAGAAGAGCATTGATGCTCATCACTTAGTGAGGAGCTAGACATTACCATAAATTATTGGGAAAGAGACTAGCATTCACCTAGGAAGACAATACGTGGGTAATATAAGTTCTTGATGAATAACAACATGAAGTGGTATTTTTTTGTGAAGCAAATAAAATAATGGAATGTTGAAGTTTGAGTAAAGAAAGTCGAGGCATAAATTATAACACTGTACATTCATTAGCGCATAAACTATGACACTGTATATTCAATAGAGGCTGTATGGGAACACTATTAAAACTTCATCGTTGAGTAATGACATTCTAATCCTATGAAAATATGAGATATGCAATTAAAAAAACCTATTTTCATCAACTAAAGGAAGATATAAGGACACCAATAGTTAATAAAGACATCAATTTTAAACTTGCAGAGTGATCATTGTTGACTAAGAAGTAGGATAATAGGAATAAACTATACTGAGAGAAACTAGCAATGGATTAGAGAGTACTCAAAATTTCACGTGTAAAAAGAAGGAAAAAAACTTAGACATGTTAGGAGTAAAGTGGAAGAATGAGCCTAGTAATGGCATCAAGAAATTGTTACCCCATCTAGTAAAGTCTCTAGGAACACAACAAATGGAATCATTCATTGTTGAATATTGATTATTATAATGGGTTCATAATTCAGATTTTCTCTCTTCTCTCTCCCTACAAAACCATTTTATGGAACAAAAAGAAAATAAAATAAAGAAAAGAACTTATACATGTTAGGAGTAAAGTGGAAACATGAGCCTAGTAATGGTATTAAGAAATTGTGACCCCATCTAGTAAAGTCTCTAGCAACACAAGAAATGAAACTATCATGTTATTGAATATTGACTATTATAATGGGATCATAATTCACATTTCCTCTCTCTCTCTACCTTAACTGAAAAAAAAGAAAAAAAAAACACCTTAGACATGTTAGGAATAAAGTGGAAACATGAGCCTAGTAATGGTATTAATAAATTGTTACCCAATATAGTAAATTCTCTAGGAACACAACAAATGAAACCATCATGTTTTTTAATATCAATGATTATAATAGGCTCACATTCACATTTCATCTCTCTCTCCACAAAACCTTTTTATGGAAAAAAAATAAAAGAAAGAAAATAACTTAGACATGTTAGGAGTAAAGTGGAAACATGAGTCTAGTAATGGTATTAAGAAATTATTACCCCATCTAGTAAAGTCTCTAGGAACACAACAAGTGAAACCATTATGTTGTTGAGTTTTGATCATTATAATGGGTTCATAATTCACATTTCCTCTCTCTCTCTCCACAAAACCTTTTTATGGAACAAAAATAAATAAAATAAAGAAAACAACTTAGACATGTTAGGAGTAAAGTGGAAACATAAGCCTAGTAATGGTATTCAAAAATTGCTACCCCATTTAGTGAAATATCTAGGAGCACAACAAATGAAACCATCATGTTGTTCAATATCGATTATTATAATGGGCTCATAATTTACATTCTCTCTCTCTCTCCACAAAACCTTTTTATGGAAAAAAAGAAAATTAAAGAAATAAAATAACTCAAACATGTTATGAGTAAGTGGAAACATGAGCCTAGTAATGGCATGAATAAATTGTTGCCCCATCTAGTAAAGTCTCCAGTAACATAACAAATGAAGGCATCATGTTGTTTAATATTGATTATTATAATGGGCTCATAATTCACAATCTCTCTCTCTCTCGCTTCACAAAACCTTTGTATGGAAGAAAAAAAAACAAAAAAAAAACTTAGACATGTTAGGAGTAAAGTGGTAACTCGAGCCTAATAATGGCATTAAGAAATTGTTACCCCATCTAGTGGATTCTCTAGGAATACGATAAATGAAACCATCATGTTGCCAAATATCGATTATTATAATGGGATCATAATTGACATTTCCTCTCTCCCTCTCTCTCCACATAACATTTTTATGGAACAAAAGGAAAATAAAAGAAATTAGATATGTTAAAAGTAAGCGACAACATGAGCCTAGTAATTGTGTTAATAAATTGTTATCCCTTTTAGTGGAGTCTCTCAACACAACAAATGAAACCATCATGTTGCCAAATATTGATTATTATAATGAGCTCATAATTCACGTGTCAAAAGAAAGAAAAGAACTTAGGCATGTTAGGACTAAAGTGGCAACATGATTCTAGTAATGATATTAAGAAATTGTTATCCCACCTAGTGGAGTCTCTAGGAACATGAACAATGAAACCATCATGTTGCCGAATATTGATTATTATAATGGGATCATAATTCATCTCTCTCTAGCTCTCCCTTCCTCCTCCCTCCTTTTCTCTCTTCCCACCTTCTCTCTGTCTCTCCCTCTTTCGGAAACAAAATCCCCTACCCCCCTCTCCATGATCAACGACTTATACAAATGGACAATGTTTTAAATATGACTTATACAAATGGACAATGTTTTAAATAAGGAAATAATTGAGATAATAAATTATGTAAACATGGACTTGGGACTTACGAAATTAATGTAATTTTCACCATGATATTTTGGGGAACAATTAGCTTTCTTTGTATATGGTGACATTTTTGGGAACAATTAGGTTTCTTTATATATGGGAAATACAAGTTTATGAGAAAATCATGGAATATAGTTAAAATGCTAATAAAAGATGTACTTCCAAATGGAAATACGTTAAAACAATCTTGTTTTATATTTTGTATCAAAATCTTCTTTGAAGAATTCAACAATGACGAGTTGATTTATGTTGGCACTATGCCTATTTTCAACTAAAAGTTTTGCTGGAAACATCCTCATAACTATTTTTTTGATTGTTGTTGTCCCCTTTTGGATTGCTTAGTGCGTTTCACTATAATAATTAGTTGCTTTTTAAAGAAAACCTTTGGCAGGTTTGGTTTATGTATATCAATTGCTTTTAGTTTTTTTGGTCGACTTTTATGGAAGATCCCCTTGAATATGGGGTTCTTGCTTCAATTATGTTATCATTTGAATTTTTCTGATAGTACAGGTAGTGTTACTATTTTGTTTGTATATTTATGTATACTTTGGTTTTATAATAAATACAATTTTTTTTTCTCGGTTTGAAAAAAAGGTCTAAAATAGGTTGATAGTTTGTTTGTATATATATATATATATATATGTATATGTAAGTTTGTCCTTTAGTTTGCGAGAATGATTGTTCAAGAATCCAACATAAGCTTTCAAATGCTGGTAAATAACCTTTAGTATATATTATTGAATTTTTCTTATAACTATCATAGATCCATCTTAAACCAAGATCTATCAAGTATCAACAGGCATCCAATTTCTCGTGTTAATTGTTTTTAATTTAATTTTTTTTTAAATGTACACAAATGAACTATGATTCCTCTCCATGCTTGATGCCCGAGAGATCCAGTTTTAAGATGGATCTATTGTTTTTATTTTTTTAATTTTTATTATTCAAAATGGATTTTTAATGACATTTTATTTGGTTTTAAATTTTCTTAAAGACTTTTTATATGGCTTAAATGTTTTATTTTATGAGCAGATATGTAGTTTTTCTTTGGTTTTCAGTTTTATTTTATGAGTCAACATGAAATTTGTTCATTTCTTTTTTTTTGGTACATCATGTTATGCGTTACGCTATATTATGTGACAACATCTCTCCATACTAGGCTGTAAAGCATGTCGCTACTCTCAATAAAAATATGCCAAATATCAAGATAAGTTTTTATGCTCTTAAAAATTTCATTATAATTCAGGATAGGAATATGGTTTTCAAACTATAGTAAATAATTTTAATTTTAATTTATTAAATTATTCTTATATACATGGCAACAAAATTGTTTTTATGCTATTAAAAGTTTCAATATGATTGGTTATATGGCCATTCATATGCCCAATGTAGGGAGGAATTTAGTTATTTTAACATATTATTGAACTAAGCTACAAGTTCTATTTCTTTAATTTTTATGTTATTAAAAGTTTCAGTATGATTGGTTGTACAAGTGTGGCCATTCAGATGCCCAATGTATTATGGAGAAAAGGAGTTATTTTCACATATTAATGAACTAACCTACAAGTTCTATTTCTTTAATTTATTGTAATTTATTTGATGCCAATAAAAAGTTGATTTTGTTCTATTTCTTTAATTTATTGTAAATAAAAACTTGATTTTGTTCTTTGTAATGTGAAATCGAGATTGACCTTTCCTGCCATGGTAACATGCACTAAGAGCATGTTATACGATCAAACATATTTTTGCGGGTGCTTTTTTTTTCAAATATTAAAATATTTTGGTGCATGTTTTTTGTTTTGGTTAAATATGATATATTTTTGTAATTAAGAGTAGGATTTAGAACTTTTTCTAAATATTTTTGATATCGAGAGTATACAAAGTTATTTCTTTTGTCAGACATTTGGGGTAAGTTTCATTTATATGCTAAACCTTTTATAAAAAAATAAAAATTGATATTTAAAGGATGTGTTATTCGATCCATTTTCTTGAAATAATATGCATTTTGATATATGTTAATTGAGTGTTATTCTAATCCAACCCTCATAACAATGTTAAAGTTAACTTGAAAAAAATGAAAGAACCAAATCTTGAAGACATTTAGTTCTAGTTGGACGAGGAATTTTCTTATTTACTCTATTATGGTTTGGTTTCAAATGACTTAAGTTGGTAAGACATTTAGTTAAATTTGATTGAGCATTTTATTAATCTACGTGATTGTGTGAATGAGATCTAAGTGATTCATATTTATGATGCATATTCTATGGAAATGTTTTCTTAGCTGTGGAAATGAAAATACTAAAATTTCATATTGTAAGTGAATTTAAGGTTTGATTATTTTAAGAAAACAATATGGTATTTGGATTGGTAATCATATAACTACTAGCATGTTATGCACCAAATTCCCCAAATAACATAAAAATATAAAGAAAGAATAATTCTCAATGCCTTGAGAATAAACTAAAGAAGTGAATAAGAAGCCTCTTCGAGATGAACAAGATGAGACGCGGCGAATATTAAAACTAGGTCTCCTTGGCATATATAGGAGACAAAGGTTAAAATTACAATTAAGGTCATAGCCAACCAAAAAAGACAATACTAATATAATAATATAAATATAATATAACAACATCTAGGGTTTAACATATCTCTCTCCCTTCAAACAAGTGTTGTCCTCAACACTTGATTAATTGTGGATTTTTTGCAAGAAGTGATCATCTTGCCATATTGCCTCTTCAATTGGAATGTTCTTCCACTTGATGAAGTACTCAATAATGATTGCTTGATTTCATAGTTTATTGATTTGTTTGTTAAGAATTTTTTTAGGCTCTAGTATAATTTTTCTTTCTTCATCAATTTCTGGTAAAATAGTCTATACTAAGATCTTGTCACCAATTACCTTTTTTAGGAAAGAAACATGAAAGAATGGATGTATATGTGAATATGGAGGCAAATCCAATTTGTAAGTGATATTTCCAATCCTTTGCAACCTGTTATATCGACCATAATACTTTGGTTCTAATTTATTGTTCGTTTTTTACTTGAGGGACATATGTTTGTATGGTGGTAGCCTAAAAAATACCTAATTGCCTAATTCAGCTTTCCTTCCAATACGATGTTGATATGCTTGTTGTTTCATCCTATTTTGTGCTATAACTAGGTTGTCATTCAATAGTTGGAGAACCTCTCGTTGGCACTCTATGTGATCATTCATTGCTTGAACCTTAACTTTATGTTTCGAGGATTATGTAATGGATGGAGGATGATAGCCATAAAGTGCAATACATGGTGACATTTTTGATGAGCCATGGAAAGAGGTGTTGTACCACCAATTTTCCAAGGGAAACCTCTTGACCCATTGTGTTTGTTTATCGGATGCAAAGCATCGACGATACCCTTCCAGGGATTTATGCACAATCCTAGTTCATCAGATTGAGGATAACCAATATAGATCCAAATCCTAGGCTCTATCATGCATCGAGAGGGATCAAACCTTTGGAGGTGCAAACCTCTTCTTAAGTGTTGCACTCAACTATCAGATTTGGTGTGATTCAGACCAAAAGACACATCTTTTTATTTAAGGTCGACATATAATATTTAATACTATTTATGGCCGACACATAATATTTTATATTATTTTTTAATTTGTTAGGAAAGAACATTGCAACATCTCCCCCATACATCGTTTTAAAACCATGTGCAAGGCCCTCCTATAACCATGGGTTGTTTAGGAGACCTTGCACATGTTATTAAAACCATTTGCAATGACCTCCTAAACCATATACAATAAAACCATGGGTTGTTTATGAGGCCTTGCACATGGTTTTAAAACCATTTACAAGGCCCTCCTAAACCATGTACAATAAAACTGGGGGTTATTTAGGAGGCCTTGCACATGGTTTTAAAACCATGTGCACGCCCAACATTTTTTTTGCAGATAGTTCAATTTTTTTATTTTTAATGATTTTGTTAAGTACGAACATTACAACATCTCCCCCATATTGTGTTGTTTTTCTTACCGACATTTTTTTGGCAGATAATTAATTTATTTTTTATTTTTTATTGTTTTGTTAGGTAGGAACATTACAACATCTACCCCATATTAGGTTGTTTTTGTGGCCAACATTTATTTTGGAGGATAATTAAAATTTATAATTTTATGGCCGACATTTACATGAGTAACGTTACATAATGTTACATAAATTTACAAGATCTCCCCCATACTGGGCTGTAGAGCGCCTCTTAACGCAATAAGAGTTGATAGAAGCCATTTTGAGTACCCAACCAAGAAAATATTTCCTTATAAAATTTACTAGTGAAAATTGGGTCTCTATCACTTAGAATACTCTTGAAGAGTTTATGTAGCTTGTAAACTATTTCCATGAATGTTGCAACTATTGTACTTGGTTCAAAATGGTGAGAAAGGGAAAAAAATGAACATATATTGTGAATAAATCCATCACTACCATGATGGCATTCTTTCCCTTAGAATTTGGTATACTTGTGATAAAATCCATTGAAACTTTTTCCCAATGTTAACTCGGTATGGCTAATGGATCTAGAAGACCTAGTGTTTTGGATATCTCTCCTTATTCTATTGGGAAACCAAACATTTTGCAACAAAATTTTGGACATTAGTTTCAAACCCTTCCAATAAAAAATCCTTTTTGATTTCTGGTAAGTTTTCAAGAATCATGAATGTTCTCCTAGAAGAGAAGTGTGCAATTCAAAAAGGACCTTCTATTTCAATTTGAAATTCTTATATAAATATATGCAATCCTATACCATAATGGATCATTCTTCCACACAAAGTTATCTAGTGCACTAGAGTCCTCTTGTAGTTGTTGAATAATATTGCCTTCCTACTGATACTGCTTCCATTCTATCCTTGATCTTTGCACTCAATAAAAATGTGGAATGGAAATAGAACAAAGTAATCCCTTCGTGTCTTCTTCTTTCTTTGATAGTGCATTTTCCACCATATTTGGTTTTCCTTTTTGTTAGATAATTTCAAAGTCACAACCTATCACATTTGTTTTGTTGTTCTTCCGAAGATAATCTTTGTTCCAAGAAGTACTTAAGACAATCATCATGATCAATTCTAACGTTGAAGTGTCTTCCTATTAGGTAAGGGAACCATTTCTTATTTGCATGTAGTATGAAAACCATTTCCTTTCATAAATTGATTTGAGTAATTTTTTCCCTTTAAGTTGGAGGCAAGGGGCCTTCCTTCTTGCATTAAAACTACACCATTTCTAAGCCCTGAGGCACCACATTCCACACTAAAGGTTTTTGTGAAGTTAGGCATGGGTAATATGGGAGTTTTACATATAACCTATTTAATTTTTTCAAAAGTTTTGGTTTCTTTTTGAGTCTAAGAAAATGCCTCTTTTTTTAAATAAAATTATTAGAAGTGCCTTTATTTAATCATAATTCTTGACGAACTTGTGGTAATAGATTTCCAATCTTAAGAATTATGTAAGATTATTCAAGGTTTTCGGAATTGACAATTCCATAATAGATTTAATGTTGTTAGGGTCCAATTTGAATCCTTCAATAGATACAATATGACCCAAATATTCCACTTATTGAACCTCAAAGGTACACTTAGAAGGATGGTCACATAGTTGGCGATCATGTAATAGTTTTAAGACCATGCCAACATGTTGTACATGTTGTTCCCAAAATTTGTTATAGATTAGTATATCATCAAAAAATGCTAACACAATTTTTTGAGGAAGTGTTTTAAAATATAATTCATCAAACTTTGAAATATGAAAGGTGCACTAGTAATGCCAAATGGCATCACAAAAAAATCATAATGACCTTCATGTGTTCTAAAGGCTATTTTTGGGATTAATTTTTCCTCACTCTAATTTGATTTATCCCAAATAAATATCTAACTTGGTAAAATTTTTTTGTTCCATGTAATTCATGTAATAATTCAACACTGATAAGAATAGGAAACTTATGTTTAATGGTGATGTTGTCGATATCTCTCCAAATACCTTGGAATGATTAGGGTTTGACGTTAGATGTTACAATTTCTGATTGAAAGTTAATAGCATGGTCATGATCTTGAGTAGGGAGAATAACTTTAGGAATCTCTCCAAATACCTTGGAATTATTTTTAATTACTCTTTAGAGACCCATTGTAATCGAGCCTTATGAATGCTTGAGCACCTAGTGAGCACAAGTGTGAAATTACAAAGGGGTGTTCCTTTTTTAGAAATTTTACCATGTTGATAGAGCATATCACTTTAGAGAGTTTCCTTGGAATACCTATGAGTTGAATTTCTTTTCCTTCTGAGGAGAATCTGATGAAAATTTCCTAAAAATTAAGATCTATTATTCCCAATGAATATAACCATTAGACCGCTAATACAATATCAACAACATCAATTTTGATTGCAATCATTGGACTATCCATAAAAACTCCCCGATAGTAAGATTAATACTATAGTACTTCCCTAAGCAATTTATGGTACCTTCTTCTCCAAACATTATTTGAAACTCTAGTGTTGGATATATAAAGCAATTGAGAAGTTTATATAATTTGTAATCAATGAAGTTATGGGTGCTATCAAAATCAATCAATATTTTTACCTTTTCCTTTCTAATATATTCTTTTATATTGAGAGTCTGATGATTTCTAATGCCGGTCAATGCATGACAAGATTTTGTTGGATTAGTTTCTTCTAGTTCTACAAACTGAGATTGTTCCAATTTTGGATCCTCTTACCCTTAAAAATATACGTAGAATAATTTCTTCTCAATTCACTTATGCCTTTTACTATACTTTCTGTCACTGTTGAAACATAATATCTTTGTTCTTGTTTCCCCCACTTGTTGAGGCATCAACTTGGTAGGTTGAGTAAGGTTCTGGGGATCGGAGGGGTGGAGGGAGTCGGAGATATTTCCCTCTCCATAGGTGTTAGTAGAAACACTTCTAATGGCCATATTTTTACTTTCAACTTTCCTTTCCAACCTAAAAGAATTATCCAATGATTTAGGTTCAATGAGGCATACCTCACATTGAATGCTCTCCTTTAAAGCCTCAATAAAGAGATCCAACAAATTATCCTCTAAAATATTTTTCTCTATAAGACTCAACTTTTGATATTACTTAATGTTCTTTGTAACTATACCTCTTTGCTTAAGATTGAGAAATTGGATAAATAAGGTGTTTATATTAATGCCCCCAAAATGTGTTATCAATTCAACCATAAATATAGACCAAGAGAGAATAAATTCATTTTATTGTCACAAAACCATTGTTACAATACAATTACTCGGGTTCTAGATATAAGGATGCAATAGATACCTTTTGTAAAGTCAGCACTTGGTGTAGATCAAGTAATTGATCCATATGGAATATCCATGTTATTTGATAATTTCCATACAAATTTCTCATATAAATATTGTGAATGAATATTTCCTTGACCCTGAGTTGAACCCATGATAATGTGGATTATGGACTGATGAATGATCGAGTGTTGGGGAATCAAACCTCTTGTTCTCCAATTTGTTTTTTACTTTTCTCAATATGTGGTTGAGACACAACCCTTATTACCCTTATCCTCTTCTTTAGGAGATACATTAGGGGTAAATATAGTTCTCTTATCTCGTTCATAATTACCCCCTTCATATACTCAAGATCATCTTTACTGTCCATATTTTGTTCCATCTTTTGATCCTCATTTTCCATATTTGAATCCATCGTTTCAATATTTTGCATATTAGTTGTAAATCAATTTCTATATCGTTTTTTGTGTTTACCAATTGAACATGTGTCATTTACCTATCACTTAATTCCTTAATATCGTCATCCAAATTGGATAGATGGTTATACATTTCTTCGTTTTCATCACGAGTCATGGTTGAGCTCTCTAGAATTTTAATTGTTGTAGAATTTTTTGCATAACTCCTTTCCACATGAGCCCAAAATAATATTTACCTATAATTATCCTATATGTCCTCTTTATTACACCTTTTGAATCACACAAAACATATATTCCAATCAAAATCTATAGAAGTTTCTAGTTAACTTGCCTTCAAAAACCTCTATTTGTAGGCTGTGTTGCTAGCCAACCTTTCTTTATAGTTGTCTATGAAATTTTTTCGCCACCCTTCTTACCCCCTCTCACCCCCTAGTTTGAAATTGTCTTGTGATATTTTGACATGTATTCTTTGCAATGCCATAATTTTGATCAAATTATGATATTCAATTTGAGAGTTATGTTAACTTTCCCAAAACTTGTTGGTTTTTGTCGCTTTCATGAGAGTGAACTTGTACGACCTGAAAAGTTTCTTATTTTCTTGTTAATATTTTGATTTAAAAGAAACACTATGGTTAGTCTTATTTTTGATGCAACAAGTAGCACTCAATTTGAAGCTCCAAAAATTCATATATAATAGTTTTACTCAGAACACCTATTTGACACTAGTTTTTGGACCAGTGAAAAACCCCAACTTTCACATACTATCTCCAAATTTTTAATGCACAAAGACCTAAAATTTTGACCACATGTACTTAGCTATGTCTCCTAAGTGTCATGTACCCATACCCCATTATCATGCGAAATTAAAAATTTCCTATAGTACCGTTGTCATTCTTTGAAACACTGGGCATGGCTGTGAAACACTCCTCCACATTCATGTTTAAATACTGCACGGTCATTGAATGCTACATGTAAATTCTCCAACTTCCCAATAGCAGAGAAGAAGGATATCAGAGGAGATTGGACGACGAAGAGAAATCCCAATGGAAACCGACGATCACAAATGGTTCCGCATCCAGAATCAAATCAACAGCTCTGGATCATCCCACAAAAATCAACGGTTCGGAAAGCCCGAGTTGTGAGATCGAAAAGTTACGAAAATTGCAAATTCACATCCCGCATCCTACATCCTACATCGAAAATAGATCAACGATGGAGAATCATTCCGCAAGAATTGACGGTGAAAAAAAAATTGAGTTGCGGGATTGAGAAATATGGAAATCGTGATACCGCGATCCCGCATCCCGCATTCCGCATTCCCGCATCTCGCATGCGGAAATGACCATTGCAGAAATCAAAATTTATGAAGTCGCATCCTGCATTCCACATCCCGCATCCCGCAAGTTGCGGAAAGGGAATCGCAGAAGGGAAAATGCGGAGTCCAAATGTCTGCAAAGCACATTTCCGCATCCCACAAGTTGCGAAAGGAAAAATCTGCAGAAATTCGATCTGTTCATGAAAATTTCTAAGTCTAAAACTGATTTTGAGCATTCATGCCATCACCAATCCGACCAATCTAGCTCCATAACAACTTAGAAAATTCATTGAAATTAAATTACATATACATATACATCATTCATGAAATATACAACTGCATTAAATACATTCCATTCAAGCATTCATTTATCAACAAGTATAGTTGCAGGGATTTAAACACAAGAAATGCTTATATTTATCAGAAGCTTGTCCCGCAACTAGCTATGTCCCTGCAATGTTCCACCCAACGATAGGACAATGTGCTCCTTAATCTCTCAGCATCATTGCCACCCCCGAGCTAGGAAGGATTTCCACAAGGAATAAGGAACACTAGCAGACTCTCTCACAACCAAGGATACAATAAAACTTAGCTAAGCTGACACAGTTGGGTCTATCATGCTTACACAGGCAGTGGTTCAAACATAGTCAAAATTCACACAAGACACAGCTGGGCCAACGACCAATTGGGTTTATTAGGCTGGAAAGGAGGTGGAAAGACTAACTACCAGGCTAGTGAGCTCAACCCTAGAGCTATGAACACCTACACCAAATCTATCTTGGCTTCTAAATCATCTGCACAACCAACACCGAGAATCATTCCCTTCTTTTCTCCACAGTCCCTCGAGATATTCCTTCCCTCTCTAGTGCTATCCCGGGTGTACAAAGAAGAAAACCAGCCCCCCCCATATCTATCTGTGAGGTTCCTTTTTATACTAGGTTCATCAAGCAGGTCCAGACTCCATTTCCATTTCCCCAAGCTAGTTCAGAGACCACACAAGGGTGTAAATACAACGATTACAGTTCTGGGATTAAGGAAACGTTACAGAGGCCAAAAAGGATGTACACACAATGATCACAGTTGTAGGTTCAAGAAACCATTACAGAGGCCAAGGAATGCATGCACACACAACAATTACAAAATTTTGAGCATTGCATGAGACAGATCAACTGATACAATCAGAGAATCCAAATCTTCTTGCTGGTTTACCAGTAAAACATGGTTTCTGGGTATGCGCATTCAGGAAAATGATTGACAGACAAGGAAATCGTGAAGGAGGAAACAAAATTGATGTGAAGGATGAAACTTCGAGAGGTTTTCAGCGTGATTCTGCATGCTTGAATGGAAACGAATGAATGCATGAATCCATGACCCATCAACAAAATGTCCTGTCATTTTTCCAAAACATGAGGGAAGGTGAAACATGAATGCATGAGGGAATAGCATGCGTTTCTGGGTGTTTTTCTTGCCCATGCAATAAAAAACATGATTTTTAGAAATGGTGCTCTGTTCATTTTCGATTTTCTGCCAAAACTCTTCCCATTCCCACCAAATGGATTAAGATTAAACAACCCCTCCCTTATCCTTAGGAAAATCATGCTCCCATCTCTTTAACTTTTGCGGCGCATAGCTGGTTGTAGGTTTTTAATTAATTTGTATTTTACATGATGTCTCAAGCATACCATGCCTGGCTAGCACATAAACCATCGGTGTTGATTCTAACCACCGAACACAAACACAAAACCAATGGCAAGGCCTTGGCCTTGAGCTCCTTGCCATGATTTAATACAATATTCACATCATTTGAATTTTAATATCATGGGGTCAAAAATCGGGGTGTTACATTCCCCTCCCCCTTCACCAGTATTGTCCTAAGTGCTTAACAATTTAACAAAATATAAAACTACACTGGCACCGGCCTCAGTGCTTTCAAAAATTGAACCAAAAATTAATGTGCCAGTCACATGGCATCCTCCAGCTCCCATGTAGCTTCCTCAGGACCGTAGTGCTTCCTCTGCACCTTTTTCTGTCCAATGACATGATCTGGAGTTTTTCCAAGTCCTTGCTTGCATGCATCAACATGCACCACATGATCTTCTTTTGGTTCTTGGAGAATCCTTCTCCTTAGCTTGGAACATTTCCAAAACCTTTGGAAACCAACAACACCTATACCCAACCCTCAGGCAATCAATCAATTCTTGTGTTAGTATTCACAAGATTTTCCAAAATTATAAATGAATCACATGCACATGTATCTCAACATAGAATCAATCAAAACAAATTGTCAAGTGAACCAAATATTTATATGCATAAGTATCTTCTCCTGTTTCCATAGGTATCCAACTTGGCTTTGTACAACCATGGAATTCACAACCCTTCCCCACCCCATACCTGGGTGTGCATTAAAGGGTAGCCAAATTTCTGCAAGCCTTAGATTACCTATGAATATCTTTTAATCGATATCTGGCAGCTCTGCTTAAGAGCCTAACACATCTCTGGGTGCTTAATAGAAGCTCTGCTTAAGGCCCAACACTTCCTCCCAGTGCTGACTAATGCTCAGGTGCTTACTTTCTAGGAACCATAACAGATTAAGTCACATGTCAGATTCATTTTTGCAGGATTTATTTCTTAACAAGATTTTCAAAATCTCAGCTGAATCATTATGTACATGTGTTTTTACAGAAATTCAACAAAGATGTGCTAAGTAATCAAATACTTATCTGTGTAGAATTTTGTGGCCGTGGTCATCCCAGCTTTAGATCCTAACACCTCCTTGGTGCTTAATGACAACTCTAGCATATGGGCCTAGCACCATTCCCAGGTGCTCACCAATGCTCAGGCGCTTACTTTCCAAACACCATAATACCTAGGGTTTATTCTCTTCATGTGTTGATGTATATGTAACTTCGGAATGTATTCTTCTATGTATCTTATGTATTGTAACCCGATGTTTATTCCGGGATGTTTCTATTATGTATTTGAGT
>LPNX010233390.1:431106-503796 GCA_001517045.1 Pseudotsuga menziesii
GGATTATGTCATTCTGACGAGCAGGTCAGATGTAAGGGCAGTGCCATTCTGTTCATGGCTAAAGGATTTAGTTCTTTCCATGTCAGATGTAAGTGCAGAAATCTCTCCTCATTGTGGGTGAGAGTCTTCCATCATTGGATGGGATTGTGCCATTCTGACGAGCAGGCCAGATGTAAGGGCAGTGCCATTCTGTTCATGGCTAAAGGATTTAGTTCCTTCCATGTCAAATATAAGTGCAGAAATCTCTCCTCATTGTGGGTGAGAGTCTTCCATCATTGGATGGGATTGTGCCATTCTGACGAGCAGGTCAGATGTAAGGGCAGAGCCATTCTGTTCATGGCTAAAGGATTTAGTTCCTTCCAAGTCAGATGTGAGTGCTGGCCATTCTGTCGAGTAGGACAGATGTAAGGGCAATTGCCACTCTCCGGGAGAGTGGAGGCGCATGGTCAGTTACCATGTAGCTCAGTCAGGGACTGGGGGCCATTCTGACGAGGTTGTAGGATTCAGTTCCTATCAGGTCAGATGTGAGTGCACAAATCTTTCATCATTATGAGCAGATATGGTTCCAGCCTGGATGAGAGTCTTTCATCATTGTGAGCGGATATGGTTCCAGCCTGGATGAAATTGTGCCTTTTTGACGAGTAGGTCAGATATAAGTGCAGGAAATCTTTCATCATTGTGAGCGGATGTGGATCCAGCCTGGATGAGAGTCTCCCATCATTGTGAGCGGATGTGGTTCCAGCCTAGATGGGATTGTTCCTTTCTGACGAGTAGGTCAGATATAAGTGCAGAGCCATTTCACAGATGTTAGTGATGTGATGTCTTATCATGCTGGTGAAGGTGAGTGCTGGGCCTTTCTGATGTGATTGTAGTTTACTACATGATTAGATGTGAGTGCTGGGCATGCCTTTCTGACGAGCAGGTCAGATGTAAGTGCTGGGCGAAGACCTACACGAGAGTAGGCCTACAACCAGCATGAAAAAGGGCTAGCTCTGTAGAACTTCCTATGACGAGATAGTACACACATGATGATGACCAGTGGAGATCCAGATCGAGCTATGATCCAGATCCAGTTATGATGACTCCGAGAGATCCAGATCGAGTGATGATCCAGATCCAGCAGTGATGATCCAGATCGAGTGATGATCCAGATCCAGTACAGAGAGATGATCCAGATCGAGTGATGATCCAGATCCAGTCCAGTGATATTGATCTAGATCGAGTGATGATCTAGATCCTGTGATGATGTTTTATGATGATCCAGATCGAGAGATGATCCAGATCCAGATGACTTGAAGACGAAGAAGATTTGATGACATAGATGACTTGAAGATGAACATGATCCAGTGATGCAGAGAAGAAGACCAGTGCTGAAAAATTGTGTCGAAAGAATACCTTCCTAGTTAAGAGGGAGTGTTGATGTATATGTAACTTCAGAATGTATNTGGAGCCCCCACTCTTGTGATAGTCCCCTTACGATGTGAATGTGTTCAAAAATAAGTCTATCTAGATGTCTTACTCCTTGGGCGTCCCCGGTGATGCATACTAGTGCCTTGGCAGGGGGAACAAAAGCTATGTACATCTTGTACATCCTTCTAGAGGAGTCATCTTTCTCAACCGCATCCTCCCAAGAGCTATGTACTCCAGGGGCGGACCACCATCATCTCACTTGCGTTACATACAAGCATGCCTTTTATATGAGACGTCATTATAAAAATAATGCAATTATAGGTTTCCAGACCTATTCCAAGCACATCCCTCCGAGAAGCTATGTATCCAAGTACATCCTTTCGAGGAGCCATGTACAACCAATACATGTTTTCATAATCTCACCTGCATTATATATAAGCATGCAGTTCATATGAGATGTCATTATAATCATAGACTTTCAAATCTAGTTCAGGTCTGGATAAATTTCAAATTATCAAATGACTAATACATTGATAGTCAAATCCAAAATTTTGAATTCCCAATTCTGCTTCCCACAGAAAAATCAGATTTTTTTGCAACCATGAGGTCATCCTCATATTGTTTGGATTTTTCAAGTGGGGATTACTCATCCCTAACTTACACATGCTGCCCAAAACCTGGACATTCACATACAACATGTCATCTTGACACCATTTTAGATAGGCCAAACAATTAATAATATTTAATTAACAATCATCAACAAAATGTAAAATCTGAAGTTCAAAATCTATTCGGTTTAAAGGTTAGATTTCAGCCATGAGATCCTTCTTACAGCCCATGGTAGTTTCCTACCTTGGTTTCAGTGGGTACCACCAGACTGCTCTACTCAGGTCATTCTACCTGCAGTCTTCAAGAAGGGCCATTTCCTCATGGAATCACAAGTTCATATGCAGGATTCCTCAGCCCATACATAGGCTCAATTTTTCCTATAAATATCCTTCATCGATCTTCCTGAAACACCTGAAAGCATTATTCATGAGGCACATAAATGTATTTGGTGCCTTTGGTACTACTGCAAACTCATAAGATCCATACCTTGCTTCAAGGGCTGTCTTATGAACATTTTCATCCGTGATCCTTACCTGCTGGTCGCCAGACCTTAAGTCATTTCTGGAAAATACTTTTTTCTCTTCTTATTCGTTCCAAGGGGTCAACACTCCTAGGAAATTGATACTTGTTCTTCATAGTGACTTTGTTCAACTTTTTATAATCAATACACAACCAGGGTGTATCATCTTTCTTCTTCACAACCAGGGATGGTGTTTTCCAAGAAAGCACACTCAGTCTAAGGTACTTCTTTTCCTACAATTCCTGTAGCTACATTTTTAGCTTCAACATTTCTGCTACGCTCACCCTACGAGGAGTTTGGGATATTGGTGTTGCTCTCGACGCAAGTTCAAGGGTAAAATTAGTGTCACTCTTCACTGGAATTTCACCAGGAAGAACATTCGTGACTTCTTGTAACATATGAAACCCCTCCAATCTAGGAGTACCATTCTCTGCTATCTCCAAAACATGAGCTGCATACCCTCTGCAACCTTTCCCATAGAACATTTTCAGCTGTATTATGGAATACTTCCGTCTAGAGGTCACTTCTGCAAAGCCTTTCACAAATCTTAGGTTTCCTTTGTCATCCAAGCACTCAAAAGTCTTGTTGTAAAAATCAAGCTTTGCTCTATGTGCTTCCAACCAATCCATTCCAATGAGGTATGATCCAAGTGGAAGAACATTCAAATCTACCCAGGTGACTAACCCATCCATGACTAATGGACATTTAATTACCACCTCACTAACCTTCTTCTCGATTCCAGTGGCTATTTGTACTAATCGTGATCTTCTATGCTTTGAATTCTTCAAGGTGCATATCTCAACAAGTCTAGGGGTGATATAGTTATGAGTCGATCCAGGGTTAATCAAAATAGAAATAGTCTGTTCAATGATCTCATCTTCAACTTCCACCACAATTGAGTTATGACCTTCCTAGTGGTCTTCTAACACTGCACAAATTTTAGGAATGATCCCTGCTTCTTAACCCATGGTTTCAACTTCTTGGGTGCTAGGGACTTGACCCTCATTCCTATTCTCAAGTGGAAAATTCCTGCGCAGATGGGGTCCTTGACATCCCCAACATTTGAGTGGTCCCTTAAGATTTTCCCTCATCACTCTGGCCAGTTCAATCACAGCTTGTGATGGCTTCCTTTGCTGCTTTAGGAGGTGAGAAGGTTTAAAACCTTTCTTCCTTGGGTTAAGCTTCTCATTTTTCTCATGGTAATTTCTCCTACTCCCTTCTGTCTCTGTTAAGTGATGCCTAGAGTTTATCTACCTTTGGACATATGCCACATTCTGTAGCATGGTTGTAATCAACTGGTTTTGTTCTCCCATAGCTTTGACCAACCTTCTATTTTATTAGTTGCAATCCTGTAACTCTATCCTAAAGATTCTTATGGTAACTGTAGCATCTGGGAAACTCTCTTATTTCCCCTTCCTAACAGTCTTAGCTCCATGACGTTGGGTATTTTAAGCTAGCCTTACATACATTTCTTCATGTGGAAAAATCCAGCGCAAATGGGGTCCTCCACATCTCCAACATTTGAGCGGCATTCTGCCCTCTTGTGGATTCCTTGGATTTTTCCCCATAACATCTTTCCCGTTCTCACAGGGATCCACCGCGTCATTCATGCTGTTACTTTTCTGGTCGTTGATCTTCTTTGACTTCCCTGGGTCGGACCAAGATCAATTCGTCAATATACCCTGTGGTTTTGCAAAATGTGTTAACAACATTGTTTGTTATTCAATCTCAAAAATTTAAATAATTACTTACTATTTGCTTCTTGTAGTCACGAACGATCAATGGGTCTTTCGTCTTGTTGGATAATTTTATCAATTTTGCTAATTAGCACTCTTCTTGCTGTAGTTATTTTCTACAATAGCGATTGTCTTGCCTCTGTCACTGCTCTCCATGGCCCATTGAGTCCCAAAGTTGTAACATGGGCTCTGATACGATAATGTCATGTACCCATACCCCGTTATCATGCAGAATTAAAAATTTCCTACAGAACCGTTGTCGTTCTTTGAAACACTGGGCTTGGCCATGAAACACCCCTCCACATTAATGTGATGATACCTCACAATCTTTGAATGTTGCATGTAAATTATCCAACTTCCCAGTAGCAAAGAAGAAATATCTCAGAGGAGATCGTATGGTGGAGAGAAATCACGACGGAAACCAATGATCACAAATGGTTCTGCATCCATAATCAAATCAACGACTTCGGATCATCCTACAAAAATTGATAGTGTGGAAAGCCCAAGTTGCGGGATCAGAAATTTATGAAAATTGCAATTTCACATCCCGCATCCTGCATCCCGCATTGAAAACAGATCAGCAGCGGAGAATCATCCCACAAGAATTGACGGCGCTTAAAAACTTGAGTTGCGGGATCGGGAAATATGGTAATCGTGGTACCATGATCCCGCATCCCACATTTCGCATCCCCGCATCCCGCATGCGAAAATTACTGTTGCGGAAATCGAAATCTGCAAAGCTGCATCGCACATTCCTCATCCCGCATCCACAGAAAGGGAATTGCGGAAGGGAAAATGTGGAGTCCAAACTTCTGCAAAGCGCATTTCCGCATCCCGCATCCCGCATCCCACACGTTGTGGAAAGGAAGTTGCAGAAGGAAAAATATATGGAAATTCAATCTGTTCGCGAAAATTTCTAAGTCTAAAATTGATTTTGAGCATTCATGCCATCACCAATTTGGCTGATCTAGCTCGAAAACAAGTTTGAAAATTCATTGAAATGAAATTACATACACATATACATCGTTCATGAAATATACAACTGCATTAAATACATTCCATTCAAGCATTCATCCTATTCATATTCATTTATAAACAAGTACAATTGTAGGGATTGAAACACAAGAAATACTTATCTTTATCAGAAGCTTGTCCCACAACTAGCTATATCGCTGCAACGTTCCACCCAACCATAGGCTAGTGTGCTCCTTAATATCTCAACATTACTGCCACCCCCGAGCTGGGCATTATTTCCACAAGGAATAATGAACACTAGAAGACTCTCTCACAACCAAGGATACAATAAAACTCAACTAAGCCAACACAGTTGGGTATATCAGGCTTACATAGGTAGTGGCTCACACATAGTCAAAATTCACACAAGACACAGCTGGGCCAACTACTAGTTGGGTTTATCAGGCTGGAAAGGAGGTGGAAATACTAACTGCTAGGCTAGTGAGCCCAATCCTAGAGCTATGGACAACTACACCAAATATAGCCTGGATTCTAAAGCATCTGCACAGCCAACACCAGGAATCATTCCCTTCTCTGCTCCATAGTCCCTCGGGCTATGCCTTCCCTCTCCAGTGCTATCCCTGGTGAACATAGAAGAAAACCAACCCCCCCAGATCTATATGTGAGGTTCCTTTTTACAGTAGGTTCATCAGGAAGGTCCAGGCTCCATTTCCATTTCCCTAAGCAAGTTTAGAAACCACACAAGGGTGCACACACATCGATTATAGTTCTAGGATTAAGGAAACGTTACAGAGGCCAACAAGGATGTACACAAAACTATCACAGTTCTAGGTTGAAGAAAACATTATAGAGGCCAAGGAATGCATGCACACACATCAATTATGAACTTCTGAGCATTGCATGAGCTAGATCGACTAATACAATCACATAATCGAAATCTTCTTGCTAGTTTACAAGTAAAACACGGTTTATGGGTATGCACATTCTGGAAAACGATTGTCAGACAAGGAAACCACGAAGGAAGAAACAAAATTGATGTGAAGGATGAAAGTTCGAGAGGTTTTCTGCGTGAGTCTGTGATCTTGAATGAAAACGAATGAATGAATGAATCCATGATCCATCAACAAAACGTCCTGCCATTTTTCCAAAACGCGAGGGAAGGTGAAACATGAACGCATGAGGGAATGACATGTGTTTTTGGGTGCTTTTCTTTCCCATGCAATAAAAAACACGATTTTAAGAAATGGTGCTCTTGCCATTTTCGATTTTCTGCCAAAATGCTTCCCATTCCCACCAAACGGCTCAAGGTTAAACATCCCCCCCTTATCCTTAGGAAAATCATGCCCCCATCTCTTTAACGTTTGCGGTGCATAATTAGTTATAGGTTTTTAATTAATTTGTATTTTACATGATGTTTCAAGCATACCGTGCCTGGCTAGCACATAAACCATCGATGTTGATTCTAACCGCCGAACACAAACAAAAAATAAATGGCAGGGCCTTGGCCTTGAGCTCCTTGCCATGATTTAATCCAATATTCACATCATTTGAAATTTAATATCATGGGGTAAAAAACCGGGGTGTTACACTAAGGTTCTTCCAAATTTCAATATCTGAAACATCCTTGAAAAAAGGTTATAGCAAAAACAAATTTGATATATGATGTTATGCACTAAATTCCGGAAATAACATAAAAATAAAAAGAAAGAGTCACCCAACATCTTGAGAATGAAATAAAGAGATGAATAAGAAGTATCTTCGAGGGGGGAAGCCCCTTTTACACCATATCAAACACACAAGATGAAATGAGATGATTACTAAACTAGGTCTCCTTGCTTTATATACGAGACAAGGGTTAGAATTAGAATTAAGGTCCTAACCAACCATACAGTTGCAATTAAGGTCCTAGTTGACCAATAAAAACAATACTAACATAACAAAAATAATGTAATGTCACAATATCAAATGCTTAACGTGTTTTTGAACTTTTAATAAAGGATGATGTATTTTTTGCCTTGCAAATAAAAATACTAAAATTTTACCTTACAAGAAAATTTAAGAATTAATTATTTAAAGGAAAAAATGGTATTTAGAATGGTAATTATAGAATTACTAGTAGCTCATCACCACTTACAATACAACGATCGATTAAAGATATTCCAAAAATAAGAACTACTTATTCTAGATTAATACCTGAATATACTTTGTTTTATATATTATGTATGAAATTATACACATACTATCAATATTTTATCAAATATCTTAAATGATGCTATTAGACATGTGATTAAATTGATATCGTATTTATAGTTACATACACACTATTAATATTTTCTTAAATATCTTAAATGATACTATTAATCATGTGATTAAATTGATGTTATCTTTTTTCAGGAGAAAAAAGCTAATCCTTGGTATTCATTACGAATTAAAGGAAATGGTTACATATCAGTAATATCAATAAGTTCAGTCCCAAGGACAAAATAAATTCCATTCACAACCCTGTTCAGACAAAAAACTGCGGATAAAGACCACAATCTTCAAGTTGTAGGTGCAACTCTCTTGAAAACGTTTCAAGAAGGACACTATGCATGTCAAAGGAGAGCACAAGATGAGCCTAGATTGATTATCCTAGGAGGCACTCAGGGGAGAGACTAATCCAAATGATATGAACTTCATTCGAGGCGGGTAGAGACATCCAAAATAATAAATAATTCCATGATGCAATCACTAAGTAGAAAGTACTCCATTTAAAGAGCTCTATAAGAGATGATATTCACCCCCCCCAATGATATCATCTTCATAAGATTTTATGAAGAAAAAGAGGCCAGAGGCCATAGAGAGTGCCTCCTTGGATAAACAATCTGCCCTCATGTTGTACTCCCTATATACATGCTGAAAATACAACATGAGAAAGGATTCTTTCAACATAGAGATTTTATCACACCAGTAAACCAGATCCAAGGTCGACAGAGCTGCCTTGGTATTTTCCCAATTGATTGCAACTGAAGAGTCTCCATAGACATGGAGAGAGGGGAGACCAATAGCCTCTGCAAAATAAAGCAAAACCCAGAGTTCTAGTAACTTTGCCCTTGTATTTGTGTTGTGCCCACAACCCAATTTTAAGCTCAAAGAGTGACATGAATTGATATCCAGGAGAATTCCAGCCCCTCCAATCGAGTGTGATGCTGCCCCATCAAAAAAACCATATGGGTACTTAAGCACCGGCTCAAGTCCCACCACCATATATTTATTAGTATTACCAGTTGAGGGATAATAATGCATTAGAGATAGAATTTGATTACAAGTGGAGATGGGCTCAATACTCATGTCCTCAAAGATGGCAAGGTTGCAAGAGATCCAAATGCTCCAGATAAGGAAAAGAGGAAGATGAGTGCAATCCAAATCAAGTTGAAACCAATATTCTAAGTTCTCTAGGAGTGAGAACTTGGACCATGGAAGAATAAAACCAAATCTTTTATTGAGTCTACCAATAATGTTCAAAGCAAAGGGGCAACCAATGAACAAATGACTTACAAATTCCTCATTACCCTGGTGCAAACAAAAATGACTGGGGTTTCTTTTTAAATTGTCCCATGTTGAAATATGATTCTCCACTGTAAGCCAGAGAAATCATTTGATCTTTAGAGATATTGTACATGCCCAAATCCGAGAGATAGCTTTATTGTGAGCTGGATGCAAATAATTAGAAGCTATCGAGTCATAAGAAAGGTTGGAAGTGACCTCCCCATTATCCAGGTTGTGCACCCACAATAGAGAATCCCTCTGTCCACTTAACCTAATGCCACCATGAGTGAGTCCATTTATGTAGCAGTTCCACTCTTCCTTCCACCTTCCCCCTAAGTCCAGGTCATCAACCGTCAGCCAATAGGAATTCTTATTTAATCCATCATCGAAGTTACGGGAATTTTTAAGTGAGTGCAGCCCATAGTAAAATAGATATTCCTGGAGGTCTTTGAAAATATCAAAGGATGAGTCCAATCCTATAATTTGGTCAACACCCAATTTGATGCAATTTCCAATGACAACTTTCCAACCCAATTTCTACTAATCCAAGAGAGAGCTCTCAAAAAACCATTCTAGAAGAAGGACGTATCTCTGACTGAGAAGCTTTGCTTACGCAGCCAATAATCTAGAGCAAGGTATTTGAGGTATTTTTTGCTGATGATTTGATGCCATATTCCTGTGCCGTTCAGAGCCATCCAGAGGCTCTTCAGTCTGAGTGATGTACAAAACCAATCTAATTTTTTTATGTTCTAGCCTCCATACTACAGAGGCCTGGATATAGGCTGCCAGTTAGCCAGATGCAGTCGATGTCTGTCCACAGAGATTCCCCAAAGGAAGGAGAACATACATTGATGAAGTATGTTTAAGATGGTTTTAGGCACACGAGCCAATGCAAACCAGTACACAAGTAATCCAGTAAGGACCGATATGATGAGGATTAATTTGCCACCCAAGGAGAGGATTCTATAAGAACAGAGACTGATTCTCCTTTTCAAATATTTTTAAAATCCACCTCCAATAATTGATACCATAGTTCAGGGGCTTGAGACGGTATCCGAGGTACTTGAATCCTACCTCAATGGGGTCCATTTTGTAGCGCAATAGAGCTGAGATTTTATCCAATACCCCGTCCTCCACTTCATTGAAAAGAAATGAGGATTTTTCCACACTGATACACATTCCTAAAGCTGAATAGAATAGATCTAGTATAACATCAAAGGCCCGCCACTCTTTGAGTCACCCAGTCCCAAAAAGTTCCACATCATCAACGAAAAGAAAGTGAGTTAGAGCTAGGGAGGAGGAGATTTTTATACCTTTAACCTTCCCTTTCTTTTGAGCATCATTGATAAGAAGACTAAGTCCTTCGATGAGCAGAAGAAATAGTAGTGGGGAAAGGGGGAATCCCTGCCTGATGCCACGAGAAGCAATAAAAAAACCAGAAGGAGTGCCATTGATCAAAACTGAGAAGTTGGAGGAGGTGATGCATTCCATGATCCAATTCACCCCATAAAGAGGAATACCAATTTGAAAAGGTATTATCCTCAAGAAGGTCCAGTTGACATGGTCAAAATATTTGACCATGTCCAGTTTGAGCACCAGAGCACTCCTTTTTTTGGTTTTGATAGAGTGAAGTACTTCTTGGGTGATACCCACAGGGTCGATAATCTATCTCTTCTTGAGGAAGCCAAACTGCTATGTAGAGATGGACTTATCTAAAAAAGGCTTCAGACGGTTTGATGCAATCTTGGAAATATGTTTGTAGATCATATTACACAGGGATATGGGACAAAAATCAACAAAGGTTTGAGGTCTCTCACACTTGGGTATAATATTAAAAAAGGTAGAGTTTAGGGAAGTGATCACTCTCCCCTCTTTTCTTGACAAATCCATATATTTAAGAAGGTCTAGCCCCACTAAATCAAAGAACTAGAGGTAGAACTCGAACTACCATCCATCTGGGCCATGGATTTTGTCCCTTTTAAAGGCTTTTAGGGCCTCTTCAACTTTAGCTAGGGTCACTTCAGAGGTGAAGACATCTTGCTCTTCCATTAAGAAAAGAGAAGGGAAGAGCTGGATAACCTTCAGCTAATCACTAAAATTTTCCTTACCATCATCCTTGAAAATCTCTGAGAAGTGCTTCACTCTGAGTTCTTTGAGTTGATTGATTTTTTCCACCATCACACCTTTCTCATTTTTAAGGGCCCAAATAAAATTAAAGCTTCTACGTGCAGAAGAAAAACTATGGAAGAACTTGGTGTTGGCATCCCCTAATTTAATCCATTTAATTCTTCTTTTCAAATTCCACGTTAGGATTTCATGTGCCAAATACTTCTCTTTACGCCCTTTTAGGGATACAAGTAGGTCCATCCCATCTTCTGTGAGAGTTCCTGAGGGGCAGGAGGCCAGGAGGGATTTTGTTTCCAATTCAATTTTAGACAACTCTTTATCCATTGATAGATTTTTATTTTTCACCCAGTCCTTGACCTCCAATTTGAGTCTTTTGAGTTTGAAAACAAGACAAGACATATCGTCGTCAACTAGTGAGGAAAACTCAGAGTTCCAAATATATTTAACCATCTTAGAGAAACCATCCTCTAGGATCTAGGCTCTATTAAATTTAAAGGGATATATGTGTGAAGAGGAAGTGAAGTTCCATTCCACACAAACTGGATAGTGATCAGATACCTCTGAGGGATGGGACCAAACTCTATGCTTCTTAAGGTGAGCTATGAGAGAGGAAGATGCTAAAAATATGTTGAGCCTTATGCTGATACTCTCATCACCCACATGACCATTCCTCTAGGTAGGACCAACACAAACCAGAGCCACATCAATCATATTGGAATATTTTAAAAGCTGAGAGAAGAAAGCTGCCAAAGGATCCCAGAGAACCTTTTTTCCCCAAATCTCTGCATCAATAAGGGTGAAATTTAAGACACCAGCCAAAATCAAATTAGGTAGTCCAAAAATAACTCTAGCAACCACATTGTTATAGAATGAGACCCTGTTAATGTAAGGGACATAAGAGTTGAGTATAGAAAACTCAGAGGCCGAGCCTCGAAACTTGGCCTTTACTAGAATACTAGCATAGGTCACAAAGGCTTTACAATGGGCACATAGGGGGTTCCAACTAGTCAAGAGACCTCCTAAGAGGCCTGCCGAGTCTATGGCACCTAATTCCCACATAGACAGGAGTTTGGAGAAGGCTAGAAGTGCATGAAAATGGTCGCACATGGTCTCTTGAAGAAGAATCATGTCCAGAGAGATAGAAAGAAAAAGAGACTGAACAGTTTTTTGTTTGGTAAACCCTATGAAACCTCGCAAGTTCAGAGAAATAATCTCCATAAGGGGCCATGACAAGTGGGTGACGTTGCTCTAAGCACCCAGAGGGAACAAATGGAAGGAGAGGGAGAGGATGAAGCCATGACTGCATTTTTTATCCTTATAGACAAGGGAGTGAAGGGTAAGGAAGAATCCTTACTCCCCAAAGATTCTAAGGGAGGTTTCTTCTTGGAATTCCTGATAGTCACATTTTCAAATCTAATGGAGTCCAAAGGGAGGGTCTACGGAGAAAGGGGAGAATTAATAGAGAAAATTGAGAGGGACTTCATCAGAGAGGGGTCAGTGAATGCGGGAGAGTTCCTTAGGATGTTGAGTTTCAAAGCAGTAGTAGTTGGTTCCCCAGTGGAGGAAAGGGGAGGAAAATATTCAGAGTTGAACAAGGGGGGATCAACCCCAGTTGACCAAGGAGGTGAAGCCAAGTGGAAAGAAATCGAGAGTAATGCGTCTAATTCCCCTTCATGGATCAGAGAGGAAAAAAAGATAGATGGGAAAGGAAAAACCTCAGGGTTGGGGTTTACTAGCCGCAAATCCAAAGGAGGGACACTATTCGAAAGAATAGCCACATAGTTACAGTTTTCAACACCATTTATATAGAGGATTTCTCCCTTATTTAGATATTCATAATTGGTGGGAGAGTAATACTTGTACATACCTTCAGGAGGACACGAAATGCACATCACTGCTAGGGGTGGGGTCATTGATGAAGATCTGTCTGGGGGAGATACACACCCTTTTGAAACTGATGGAGATGCACCTTGTAGAAGAGTAGGGCAAGAACGGTGGAGGTTCCCGACCTCATGGCAGAAGTTGCAACAAAACACGATGTTCAAATAATCCAGTCTTTAGAAAAGAGTTGTTTCATTTCACAAAATCTCAATTTCTGCTGGAAACCCCTTAGAAATATCCATCTCAACCAGAAAATTTTCCATCCTTTTATAAAAAATGAGCTAAAATTCAACCTCCACAGCCACAAAGCACCCCAAAGAGTTAGCAAGTCCCACTAGAAAATATATTCTCCACAGTGGAAAAGGAAAAGCAGGAAGAAATACCTAGAGGCGTCTCTTAACTAATCTCTCTTGAAGAGGATCGAATCTTGAGTGCCATCTGCTAAGAACCAAGATCCCTTGTTTATGGACTAGAGAGTATTAAGGATCAAAGTCACATCCTTATCTTCTAGAAACACAAAGACCAACCAACGATTTTCTAACAGGATGATAGTCGGCACGTAATTTAAGAGAGGTTTCCAATGAATGGTGGCCCATTCCACCCACTCCTTTACTAAACAACAGTATTCGAGCCGACCCAACAAGTCCCTACAACAAATATCCTCCACCCTTTCCATGTAAACATCATGACACAGAACGTATCTGCGCTTGGCCTCCAAGGATTTCATTGCTTTAACGTTCCTATGCGAACGGGACAAAGAGATGCCTTCATATTGCAATGCACGTGGATCTTCCTCCGTAGACAAGGGCGCAGAGGGTGGTTGGGAATCCATACTCCTAGGTTTGAGTCCAGTCATCCAATAATAAGGGGTGTAAGTAGATAACCCAACTCCAAATCCTAATAGAGGTTAGACACCCCCGAACAAAAGATGCCACCTAAGAACCAATCCCTGGATTAAAAGGGACAATCAAAACTACAGAAAGCACACACCGATAATAAACCTAAAAACGAACTGAAATCCTAGCTTCAAACCCTGCCTAGGTTAAGACACCCCTGAGGAAGTTATGATACCATAAGGACCCAACTAGGGTTAGAAGTGACAAACATGAACCATAAACGGTCAAACAGACAGAGGACTGTAAAGGGATCGATAAATGAAAAACTGAAAACAACGTTAGTTACCCGAGGATAAAAACTGAAAGAAGGAAAAGACAACAGAAACATGACTTAGTGAAGGGTCCCTAATCTGAGAGGAATGAGCCCACAATATGGTTAAAACTAAATAACCCATTAAGAGGAACACAACGACTGTCTGCCTAAAATAGAATTAACATTAAACCCAGTGACAAAACTGCAATCAGAAAGTAAAAAAACAAACAAACGCTAGAGGCGACCTTTTCTTTAAGCGGTGAGGACCTGACCAAGGCCAGAGGGAAAACTTAACACACCCAACAGTCAAGGGGCAGTGACAAGTATTGAACCAAAAAATATGGAGCAACTTTCCCAAACTAAACAAAGATCGAGAAAACCGACACAGTAACAGGAAAACCAACAGTAAAAAAAGAAAAGCATCATCAAAATTCCCACTTTTTTAATAAGACATGGTTGGTACTAATCCCCCCTTCTAAGGGGGTGAACTCCATGTGAAAAACGAAAAAAACCACAAGCAACAGAGATAGATAGCCCTCTAAAAGGAAAACAAAAAACCCCAGTCTCGAAAACATACCCGGTTTAGAAAAGGAAGAACGGCAATCTTGGAGGGCTACCGAGCTCAGCGTTGCGCACTACAACAGACAAACAAACCTCACCTCCATTGCAGAAACCCTAGCTCAGAGCTCGCTCCCATTCAACATCCAATACTGAATACATTTAATTGATGTCATCTTTATACTTACATAAAGTCATGTGATTAAATGGATGCCATCTTTATAGTTACAGAATTTGATAGAATTAAGTGAAAAATCATAAGTTTATAACTTTAAATATTATATTATTGTAATATTTGAAAAATATACATGACACCCATGAGGAAAGCTCTCCTTATTTAATGGGTCTCATTTCTACGTATATTCGTTAAGAGTTGAGGATGCTAAAAAGTTATTATCCAAGCAAGTTCTTGATATCAACTTGGATAATTGAAGGAGTCATGGCATTTTTAATCTATACAAACTAAAATGAATAAATAAATATAAAATTCATTATATTTCTTTATTTTTAATTTATAAAAACTAAAATGAATAAATGAATATAAAATTAATTATATTATGATATGTGTGAATTTATTAATACATTTCTATAATTATCATTAAGTGACTATATGCATTCTCCCTATTTTATACTAAGTTTAATAATCATTATCGCTACTATAAAAACAATCAATGTATACCACCGATATTATTGAAATGATTTTATAAGAGCATTCCTTATTTCCATGGAAAACCATGGAAATTACCTAATTTAGTGAGAAAAGTTAAAACTATTTTATGGGAGTAGTCATTTTTAACAATTCGAAATTGGTTAATCTATTAGTAAATGGATAATATGATTCACTATCGACATATTCTAATCAATAAATAATATGATTATTTAAATCGCTAAAACAAACACACTACCTTTAACTGACAGACTTATAAAACCTTTGATTCATCATTTTCTCGATAAGCTTGGATTTTCTGTTCAGGCCTCTATTGTTATTTACTGTTATAATTTGGGTGCTATTCAAGTCATTGATAGTCTTATTGCTCATAGAAAGATGAAGCATGTTTAACTCCAAGTTCATTATCTGAGACAATTGGTACATATGAATATTGTCTCACTTCTTTATTACAGAAAAAAATGATCAGGTCGCTGATATATTTACAAAGCCTTTTCCAGAAGATAAGTTTGTGAAACTTCGAGCTATGCATGGACTTCACGAAGCCGCAGTTATTGGGGGGTGTTCAGAGTAATTAATTTCACCGCTTGAATGTCCAAAGAATTGTGCTGATGGGGTGTGTTTGAACCTAAGGTATTGATTGTTCATCACACCTTTGGATCTTCTGGAGACAACCAGTCGTTAGATGATAGGAAACTGACAGAGAATTTGATTGGAGGTACGACCAAGCACATTAGAGGGACGACTGAATAGTTTATTGAATAATCAAATAAAATCTGGGACATTGCAAATTCTATGGAAACAGCTTGGACCAATGGTCCCTTTTTGTGGACCAGGTCTTAGTTACTTTCAGGTAGTTGGTTAGATTTGGAAACTATAAATAGGATGCCCTATGGGTTGTCTAACATATGGATTTGAGATATATTTCACTCTCATTATGCATTGCAATTTTTTGATCATGATGCGTTGTGCTTAATTGTTGTAATGATGTCTTTAGACACCAACTCTTATCTATTGTTCCCTTCTTTTCTTTGGTTCTGCTCAATAGTTTGTGGAGAGAGGTTCCTCAACAAGGGTAACTGTTGTTTTCAAATTGATTTGACTTCCTATTAATTTGTCTTTGACTTTGAGTATTTGTGCATATATCATAAACTTTTTCACATAGCTCTTGAATTTATCTATTAATTAATTCATTACATATTATTTATCTGAAATGTTATTGGATGAAATTTGAGTATTTGTGCATATTTCATAAACTTTTTCACATAGCTATTGAATTTATCTATTAATTAATTACATATTATTTATCTGAAATGTTATTGGATGAAACTTTGAACAGTTATTATCGGGCTCCTGCTTTATGGCTAGTACATAAAGCAAAGTTTTAACATAGGCAAATATTTGTTTTTTCATTTTAATGTATACAATGAAGCAACCATTAATGACACCATAAATGGTATCACTTCTCGAGGACTAACAATGTTTATTTACTCCACCATAAATTCTGTCAAGTGGTAGTAGTGGCATGTGCGATGGAATGCATTTTTTTCAAGTGGTGGTGATGGCATGCTCTTTGTTGTTGGCATGCCTTTTTTTCTTATTTGCAGCTTCGGTTATATAGGTTTCCTCCTATGCTTCTTCTTCCAATATTTCAAGTCTTCATCTTCATCAATTTGAAACAACTTTGAGACAATTTGATAGAGATTTTGTCTCAGGTAATTTGTTGTGGAGAAACTTCCCGAGTAGATATTCTAGACAATATTCATATACCAAATTTAGTCTCTAATAAGGTATCATTTTGAAATATTAGTATCGTTTTGAAATATCTACACAAATAAAAATATACTTTAACATAACTTGAAGGCCATAATTTTATCAGAAGGAAAATAACTTACCTAAAGTCTTGATCAAGAAGGACATTGGCATGTTTTAGGTCTCGGTGAACTAATGACTCAGGCTTGGAAGAGTGTAAGAAGAACAATCCAGAGACCACTTCCCAAGAACTTCTAAAGTGTATAATGACGCACATCCTGATTGTGGAGAAGCCCCAAGTAGAAAAATGATCTGCAGATGATGTATGCAACATATGAATTCAACTTGAGACATATATATTCAGAAGAAAAGAGGCTATTTAATAATTTTCAGGTCAATTTTGCTTTAAAATGTAATTTTCTTTTTGAAATTGCTTAAATTAGTTTATGGGGAGAAGTTTAGTGACTATTTTTTTCCCAAACCAATTCGCCCCACTTGCCCCACTATCTTTTCCTGTAATTTGTAAAATTTCCAATAATATAAACACATCAAGATCTTTTGGCCTAGAAATCACATTAGATTTTGTATAATGCATGATTACAAAATTTTGAAGGAGTGTTAGTGTCATAGAGTATCGGTAATCACTAGTATATTTTAATTCCCTAATGCTATCACTGAATTTCATACATCTTGTTGGAACCATATCCATGCTTGAGCTAGATCTAGGCTAAGAACCTTGATCACCACAGTGGTATCGATCCAGAAACACCAAGATATTAATAGTTAACCAAGAAAGAAAATAAAATACAAACTGTGACAAATGTTGATTTAATGAAGCAAATAAAAATATTGAATTAATAGGACATAACAAGCTTAAGGACAATGCTTCAACATAGAAGTGCAACCACAAAATTGAATATAGGAAATTGATGACAAAGTTCAAGAAAAAATGCCTGTCTCTGGTTCCACTTACAGTGCGATCGATTGATTATTTCTTCAATTGCAAATGTTACAATGAAATTGAGAATTTACAGAGACAAAACTGTGCTTAAGAATTTTTTTTTACCGAATGTGATACCTCAGGCGTTCATGTGCAACGCAACATCCTCAAGCATGGGAACCACAAGCCGTCCAAAGTATGAATGAAAGTATGACCAATTATTTCTCTATCTCTCTATCTGATTTGCTCATTTTGCTCCTCCTCCTCCCTAACCAACCATGCTTGCAATGTTTAAATAGAGAAGTAGTACCAGTGAAGATCTGTGAAGTTTGTGCCAATTTTAGGACTAAATCAATATTGATACGCCAAATATCCTGAAGGATAAGAATCCATGGCCAAATTATGACCAAATTGTCATGAATTAAGGTTGACATCCACATCCAAAAATATATGCAAATTTGGAAAAATGAAATCTGCAGTTGAAATCCCTAGATTAAACCAGAACTATTGATCAAATATGCCCTTGATCAATATGGACCGTTGATCTGCAACGTCCTTGTGCCAATTTCCCTGCTGGCGACTATCCACTATCGAATTGCAAGGAATCCGAATGATATGCTGTTGAATCTGACTTGTTGACATCAGGGGTTGATAGTTGGTGATGCCGAATCTATAAACCAAAATGATGTCGAGCTACAAATCCCTACTTTTTCCACTGTTCTTCCATTCGGGAGTCAGTAGTCGGCCCAAAAAACACAACAATGTCACATAAATCTGCCAAATTTCTACTCTTTACTGTCCAATGTCGGAGGTTGGATGTCGTCGTTGCCAATAAACTGCCAACCAAACCACGTTGACTCTTGATGCTCAAATACTCAAATGCCAAAACGTCAAAGTGTTGTAACTTAGTCATTTGAAGTCTAAATTTGTCAAAATTGGTATTGTAGGAAATCTCTCAATGAGCTCTATGAAACTGTAACCTTCCCTTAAGAAATCGAAGAAGATGTAGATCGATCAAATGGGATATGCTCCTAGATAAACCTACCCATTGAAAATATTTTGGAGCGACAAAATCCTGAAATCAATCAATAATTAGGTGAGGGCATAGATCCCTCACCCTTCTGGTCTCAATCCATCGAGCCTTGCTTGGATGCATTCCTTTATGACCCACATTGTAATACCCCAAATTTTCATAAAAATTTAAAATCATCGATAAAGAGAGTAACTTAACTGATAACACTTAACATCCTAAAGGGTCTAATATAGAAACTAAAACAAATTCCTTTATTAATTTCTATAATTTGCATTCTTCACTATCCGCATTCAAAATTAAGTACTGAAATATTGATTTAGTAAGTAAAGATCTGAAGTAGTATGAGCTGGAATCAACTGTTTGTTTACTATGTGCTAAAGTTTGTCTCCTTCTTAAATGAAGGAACTTCAGTTCATGCCTGAGGCTTACTTAGCTCTTGAAGCTAATGTAGTGAAATGATGATTCTTGTTACAGGTCTTTTTACAGGTAACTTTTATTTCCAGTTTCAGGCTCAAGAATTTAAATTCGTCAGCAGTAAAATAAAAGCCAGGGCAATCATTTAATTTTAAAGTTTTTGACTAGAGTAGGTACTGCATGACTCATTCTTTTCGTATATTGTTATTATAAACTTTGTTTGTTTGCTACATTGCTGAAGTCTGAACTTGTCATGTTCAACAGTCAAAGCTGGCTAAATCTAAAAGCGCTTGTTTAGGCTTGTAGATAATATTATTGCTTTGATTTATGGGATGGAAATTTCATTACCCTAAGAAAAAAACAAAATAAAAACCCTTGCATAAACTAATACTCACTATATGATTTTTATATTATAAGTATAAATCCTATCTATGCAAAAACTAAACTATAATACCTTTACAAAACTATGCTAAAGCATCTCTATATTTAAATTCTCGTGCTTATATGTTTTCAACCAAAATATTGACAAAGGTTATGTATAACCTTTTGAAAGCTTCACCCAAGCTTTCGAAACTATAGAGAAACACCCACAAAATTAAAGTGGAAGATGAAACCATGTGGATAACGCTTATTGGATAGGGTTTATGTGTTGGAAAACCCTACTACAAATTGATCAAACCCTACATTTTTTCATTTGTTAACCAAACATTTAGCTACTGTGAGTTGCGCCGCCAGGGTCATGGCCTCTTGGGCCTTTGATGCCATCGTTTAGCTCTGTGAGTGACGACCTTCGTTTCCAACGTCTAGCTCTGTGAGTGACCTAACCCACTTATCAGCCAAGCTGAATCCTCTGATTTTTAGCAATGTGGTTAGAGGATCTATAACACACGGCTTACTTTGTGGATTTCGTTGACAATAGGGAGATTTGGTTTTGTCGTGGCTTTTACTATTTTCTTTCTCATTCTCATAAAGGTTCTTAGTTTGTGTTTCTCCTGCCCAGCTGCTAGGGTAAGAAGTTTTCCTTGGCTAGGGTTGCTGTGCAAAAAAAATTACTACGCGACCGAGGATAAAAATCTCCATGTAAACTCATTTAAATCCTTTCTACAAAAGGCATAAAAATTCACTACTGTAACAAGGTTTTTTTTTTTGGAACAAAGAACTTAACATTTCTCAAATTTCTTGTGCAGACTTCTTCTACAGGTGAAATATCTCTACGGTGAGCTGGAAGACATAGGATACTTCAAGAAAAATGCTCTATGGTTCTTAAAAAACCGGTTAAGCCTCGGTTTCATGCCTAAGGTTCCTTCTGTGGTGATGTTTGGGGTTTGGAAAGATATTGTCTCGCAGAGAGCTCCCTTGCCGTAGCTGCATTTGAACAATGCTTTGTTGGTAAAGGCCGTGTGGTCGTAGAACTATTCTGTTCGATTGTTTATGTTTTTCTTAGGGTTTCACAGTTTGTAAACATTTTGTTTTTAACTTGTAAAGGGTTATCAGTAAAATGGGTGCACCGACCTGTGTAAAATGGAGTCTTTGATAGACTTGGACATCGTGGCTTTCCGTGTTGTATATTTCAATTTGTTTAAGCTTAGATTAATGAAATTTTAAAGAACATTGTTGTTATTTACCTGTATCTGGTGAATGATTTGATAAAAGATGATGAAAGGATTTCACTGTTTGTAAATGTCCATAATTTTGATTTTTGTTAAAATGAGGTTATTATGTGAAATTTTAATGTGAAAACTAGTTTCAATGTTTTATTTTTAGTATAAATATTTGTTTATGAAAATAATGAAAGGAAAAGGGTTTGCCACTACAACCCGAGCACGACTGTGTAAATTTGATTTAGAATAATTTAATTTATCTTTTGTTATTTTATTTTAGTATATAAATGATAAACAGTCTAAACTCTGTTTCTGTGAAAATTTTATTTAATATAGGGAAATTATATTAAGATATTATAATTATATAATGAAGAATTTGATTATTGAGGATATGGATAAAACTGTAAATACCTTATTCTCGAAGGAGGAAAGATGGAAAGACTTGGTTGACAATTTTCCTTAATTAGGGTTTGTATTTTTATTTTAAATTAAAACTATGCATTGTTATTGTTTTTAATTTGATGTATTTGATATCTGATGTTTTACTTACAATATTACTGAAATTACTTATTTATTTGCAAAACCTAAGTTATTACTATAATTTCATTATACTGTTTATATAATCTAAGTTGTTCCTATTTACGTTATTTTTCTGTTTCTGTAATAGTTAATAATTATATGTATTTATATTATTTTAAGACTTAAAGACACTTGTGTTTATTGTTCTAAAAAGAACACAGTTACACAAACTGTGTATTGGTTTTTAATAAACATTCTTTTTAAGGTACTTATAGCTATAAATTAAACACTTGTATTTAACTAAAGCAACTTCTGAAATAGAGGAATATTTCTTGTAAACATTTCTATAAAGATTAATAGTAAAAAGTAAATACTCAGGTTCCTCCACATCTTGATTTGATTTATTTATCAAACTTAATTTCACCTACTGTACTAGAGTACTACCTTCTCGAAGGTGTGGAAAAATAAAGTCAGGTAATTCATTCATTAGTAAATTTAAACTAACCCTAAATCATCTATTCTAATACATATTTAACCATAATTTATCTATCTTTGAACAGTAAAAGATTTCACTAACTAATTTTAATAAACAAATGAAACAGTCATATAAATATATTAACTCCTAAATTCATACATTCCAGTTCCTATCCTTGCATAGAGGAAATTAAAATAATATTTAGAACCTGGTAATATAGTAGAGGAGACAACAACCTAAGGAGCCCATTCCTCCCAACCAACTCCTGAAGAAAGCTGAGATGCAAATCTTAGGACCCCCGAGCCTGTCTATTGGTCCATCTGGTTGAAAGCACTGGGTGAGAGAATAGATTTAGAAACCCTTGCAACTCCATAGAGTAATCAGCAGTAATACTTCTGCCTATAGCAGTAAGAACTCAACCCAAAATAGTTGCACTAGTTCAGTAAATCGACACTTTCCACTCAAACACTTCTGCCTGTCCCCTCCATCAAACTTCTTGTGCACCATTTTCACACAGAAATTTCACAAGTAAAGATTGAGCAGCCTCAACTGAATTCGATGGGTAGTTTTATCAGCATGTCTAGGTCTTTTGGGTTAGTTTTTCACTGAATGAGCCACCCGTTCTTGTTCCACTTTCTTGGGGAACATGACCACAAAAATAGAGAAGTTTCCTCCTACAACAGCTAGAAGTAGTTTGAGGATGCTTGCAAGTGTCAATCTGCTCTCAACCCAGCCTATTCCACCAAGTGGCCAGTAGACACTCATTCAAAAACCTCCTTAAGTTGTTTTCTCATCTTTTATTTATTAATTAATAAAATATTCAGCAGTTAAATACAATTATCCTTGACCCCACTTGGTCAATAATTACAAACTTTATAATAAAATTAAAACATAATGTCTCCTAAAACATAAAATGTTTTTGCAGTTTGGGGTATGTGACATACACACCCCCTTAAATATAACATCGTGCTTGATGTTATTTTATTCATCGTCCTCAGAGTTTCCCTGGAACATAATTGGATATGCTTCCCGCATATGACTCTCCAATTTCGAGGTGGCTTCTTCTGGACTAAGGTGCTTCCATTGCACCTTCACCTGCCCAATGGTGTGATTCCCAAGCAAGATTTTCCTCTTGTCGAGGATATATTTTGGTTCCACCAGAAAATCTCCTTCGGGTTCCACCTGTACATCATTCCAATTTATAACATGAGTAGCATCATGCACATATCTTTTTAAAACATAGATATGAAAAATGTTATGAACTTTTAAATTTGGTTGTAAATCCAACTGGTATGCCACCCGTCCCATTTTGGATAATATTTCGAAAGGCCCACAATATCGGGGTGCCAACTTAGCACAACTTCCTAACTTTAAAGAATTATTTTAGGCCTTACCTTTATGAAAATATGTTCACCCACCTGGAACTCTTTTTGAGTTCATTTAAGATCTGCTTGAATTTTTTGTCTGTCTTGTGCAATATTCAAATTACCTTGCACCTGCTTTACAATTAACTTCATCTCTTTTAATAGCTCAGGTCCTAGTACTAACTTGTCAACTGGGTTACTCCATGAGATGGGAGTATTGCACTTTCTGCCGTACAAAATTTCAAATGGGTTGTATTTTGTTGAAGCTTGGTAGTGGTTGTTATAAGCAAATTCAACCAAGTGTATGTAATCCTCCCATTTACCTGGATGTTCTCTAACATACATTATTAGCACATCTTCCAATATTTGATTCACTCTTTCAGTCTGTCCATCCATCTGAGGATGAAAAGATGTACTGAAATTTAAAGTAGTACTCAAATCTTTAAATAGAGATTTCCAGAAATTGCTCGTAAACTTAGGATCTCTATTAGAAATTATAACTTTTAGTATTCCATGTAAAAGAAATATTTGTTTCATGAATATATCAACAATATTAGCAGCCTTGTAGGTGGTGTTTACTGGTATAAAATGAGCTACTTTACTAAGTTTATCGATGACTACCATTATCGAATCATTCTGATTTTGATTTCTAGGTAGACTTGTAATAAAATCAAGACTGATTATTTCCTATTTCCAGCTAGGGATGGGTAATGGCTGTAATAAACCGCCTGGATGCTGGTGTTCAGTATTAACCTATTGACATTCAAAGCACTTGGCAATGTATTCTTCTAGTTCATTCTTCATATTTGGCCAAAAATAATCTTTCCGTAACATGGTTATAGTCTTTTGATAACTAGGATGTCATGAGTAAGGAGTCTTATGTATTTCATTTAAAATCAAGTGCTTAGTTTTAGGTACATTAGGTATATACATCATGTTTTTCTAAATTATTAATCCTTTTTCATTTATACTATACCTTGTACTTAAACTTTCAGTTAAATTTTCTGCCACTTTAGCTTGTAATTTTTGATAATTTTCATCCAATTTTACTCCTTCCTCTAGCTGATCTTCTAAATCTATTTTATATGTGCTGATTCCTTCCACAAAGTTCAGTCTTGCATTTCTACTTAGAGCATCAGTGACTTTATTTTATTTTCCCTTAATATGTTGGATTTCGAAATCGTACTCGCTAAGGAAAGCTATCCACCTAGCTTTCCTTGCGTTTAAATTTGGTTGATCCAACAAATATTTTAAACCCTTATTATCTGTCATTAACATACATTTTATTTTGATTAAGTGATGGCGCCACATCTTCAAAGCATGTATGATGGAAACCAACTCTAAATCGTAGGTAGGGCAGTTTTTCTCATGAATTTTAAGCTTCCTAGACTCATATGCAATTATGTGTCCTTCTTGAGTTAAGACCCACCTAGATGTTCATTGCATGTGTCAGTGCATACGACAAAGTCCTTATTAGGATCAACAATTCTTAAGATTGGTGCAGTAGTTAATAATGTTTTAATTTTTTAAAACTTTCTTCACACTTTTGATTCCACTCGAATTTATTTCCTTTCTACTGTAAAGAAGTTATGGGATTTGTTATTCTTGAGAACCCCTCAATGAATCTTCGATAGTAACTGGTAATCCCCATGAATGATTGCGCGTCATTCACATCCTTTAGGACTGACCATTTTTCAATTGCTTTTATCTTTTCTGGATCAACCAAGATCCCCTCTTTAGTTATTACATGGCCCAAGTATTGTATTTTATCTTTAAAGAAGTCACATCTACTAAATTTAGCATAAAGCTGATGTTCCCTTAATACTTGTAAAACAATTTTTAAGTGCTCCTCATGTTCTTCTTTAGAGTTAGAATAAATTAAAATATCATCAATGAAAACAACTGCGAATTTATCGAGATACTTATGCAATACATTATTCATTAAACACATGAAGACAACCGGGGCATTAGTGAGCTCAAATGGCATGATAACAAACTCATAGTGACCGTATCTGGTCCTAAAAGCAGTTTTAAAAATATCTTCATCTTTAATTCGAACTTGATGATAACCAGATCGTAAATCAATCTTTGAAAATACTGTTTCTCCATGCAGCTGATCAAATAGATCATCTATGTGGGGCAACAAGTATCTATTCTTAATGGTCATTTTATTAAGTTGACGGTAATCATTGCATAAGCGTAGAGTACCATCCTTCTTTTTAACGAAAATGATAGGTGCTTCCGAGGGATACACGCTTGGTCTTATATACTTTTTATCAATAAGTTCCTTTAATTGTGATTTTAATTCGTTAAGTTCCAAAATATTCATTTGATAAGGATATTTTGAGTTGGGTACTGCACCAGGTACCAACTCAATAGTGAAATCTAATTCCCTTTTTGGAGGCAGTACCAGATTTTTTTTTCCGGAAATACATTCGAATACCCCCTCAGGATTGGATTATCTTCCAGTTTTAGTTTATCTTCATTATTAATATGTTCTTCATCAGTTACAGTTACAACAAAGGCTTTACATCCTTTCCTAATAACTCTCTTTAATTGCAAGGCAGAGATTTGTCTGATAGCTGTTTTCCTAGGAATTCATGTTACGGTTACTGTTTCTCCATTATTTAAGCAGGTAAAAGTTTTATAAAAAAATTTCAAGAGTACTCTATGCTGTTCTAACCAGTCCATACCAATTAACATATCATAAGAGCCTAACAGAAGTATATTTAACTTTACAGAAGTTTTAAGCTGATTCATAAACAAAGTACAGTCTTTCACAAAATTAATCACTTTTCTTTTTTCTCCTGTAGCTAGTTGAACTAGCCTTGACTTTGCAAAATTTTCTACTAATAAATTGCATTTTTCTACTAAACTAGGAGAAAAATAACTCAGGCTAGCTCCTGGTTCAATTAAGATAGAAATGGGTGTTTGATTCAGCTTACCTTCTACTTCCACCATGGAAGTTTGATAATTAGCCTGCCTTTTTTCCAGCGCCGCGTTGATCTTGGGCATTTCCCTTGCTAAGTCACCAACAGTCATTTCTTCTTGCACTGTATGAATGTTGCTGATAGTCTTCTTTCTGTTAGGGAAAACTGATGCATAATGAGGTCCATTACAATCCCAACACTTTATTGGTTCTTTACGTCCATTATTCTTAATGTAGTTGCTGTGATTATTAGTAGTTTTTTTATTTATAGGGCCATTAGGGTTGGACTGTGAGTTACCTTTATTTTCTTGGAAATTATTCTTAGGAAAGTTACGTGTGTTATTATTCCCAAAATTGTGGTTAGATGTGAAACCCTTCTTTTTATGTTCAAAATGATTAGACCTATTGGCCTTCTAGTTTGGCATGCTTTCTTTTTTTCGGTTCTGCTCATATCAAAAATTTTCCTTTCGCATAGCCTCCTCAATGGTTTTAGGATTATAATATTCATTTCATATCAAAACCCTGCACCTTGGGCTTCTCGTCCACAATGTAAGGCACGTAACGTAGTAAACTTAAAAATTTACTGTTTAATTCCTTCATGTTCATAGTTCCCACCTTCAGTTCATAGAATTCTTTAGCTTTCTCTTCATAATACTGTTCCGACAGAAAATTCTTTTTAAAGTATTTTTTAAAGGTACTCCGGTTAATGTTCTTTTCCTTAATACCTTTTACTCATTTTAAATCCTTCCACCAGATATCTACCTTTCCAGTTAAGTTGTAAATGACCATTCTTTCTTTTAGCTAGTTAGAGTAATTATAGATTTGGAAATACTTCTTCATTCCAGACAGCAATGCTTCGACTTCCTCCCCTTTCTCAGTTTCACCGTTGAAAGTTGGTGGTTTTATATTTTTAAATTCTACCGAAATTTCCTCATAAGGCTTATATTTTCTTTTTCTAAATTGGTAATTATCTTCACCGCTATCTCTAGACTACTGGCAATTCTCCCCGTGTGAATCACCATAAATTTCAAAGGACGAACTACTTTCAATTTTAGAATGTTTGTATTTTTTACTTTTATGTTGGTAGGATGTATTTTCAGATCCCATTTTTTTATCCTTCCCTTTACTCTGAAATTTGTCCATTAGTATTTGGTTCAACTCCTCTTGAGCTCTTAGAATTATTTCGTCCTCTTTTTTGACTGTTTCCATTTCAATTCTTCATTCTTTAAGAGTTTGTAATAATTATGAAGAATTGTTAGTTATTTCTTCCTTAACTGGTTCTTTTCTAGAATTACTTTGTTCGTTTAATGGGGACCCTTCATCTGCATATTCCTCGAGTCTTTCTATACCTACAGTTCTAGCTCAGAATTTTTTTTTGGTAATAACATTTCAAAAAATAATAATAATCAGTACACATGCATTTTATTTACTGTTTGTCTACGCATTTTGAGCCGCATTCAGGCCTAGTGTCTGAACATGTGCTCTAATACCATATGTAATACCCCAAATTTTCATAAAAGTTTAAAATTTTTCTTGCGACAATTAATGTTTAAAATCATCGATAAAGAGAGTAACTTAACTGTTAACAATTAACATCATAAAGGGTCTAATCTAGAAACTAAAACAAATTCCTTTATTAATTTCTATAATTTTCATTCTTCACTATCTGCATTCAAAATTAAGCACCGAAAGATTGATTTAGTAAGTAAAGATCTGAACTAGTATGAGTTGGAAACAACTGTTTGTTTACTATGTACTAAAGTTTGTCTCCTGCTTAAATGAAGGAACTTCATTTCATGCCCGAGGATTACTTAGCTATTGAAGCTAATGCAATGAAATGCTAATTCTTATTACAGGTCTTTTTACAGGTAACTTGCATTTCCAGTTTCAGGCTCAAGAATTTAAATTCGTCAGCAGTAAAACCAAAGCTAGGGTAATCATTTAATTTTAAAGTGTTTGACTAGAGCAGGTACTGCATGACTCATTATTTTCGTATATTGTTATTATAAACTTTGTTTGTTTGCTACATTGCTGAAGTCTGAACTTGTCATGTTCAAAAGTCAAAGCTGGCTAAATCTAAAACCTCTTGTTTAGGCTTGTAGATAATATTATTGCTTTTATTTATGGGATGGAAAGTTCATTACCCTAAGAACAAAACAAAATAAAAACCCTTGCATAAGCTAATACTCACTATATGATTTTTATATTATAAGTATAAACCCTATCTATGCAAAAAATAAACTATAATACCTTTACAAAACTATGCTAAAGCATCTCTATATTTAAAATATCGTGCTTATATGTTTTCAACCAAAATATTGACAAAGGTTATGTATAACCTTTTGCAGGCTTCACCCATGCTCTCGAAACGATAGAGAAACACCCACAAAATTAAAGTGGAAGTGGAAACCACGTGGCTAACGTTTAGTGGATAGAGTTTATGTGTTGGAAAACCCTACTACAAATCAATCAAACCCTAAATTTTCACATTTGTTAACCAAATGTTTCGCTGCTGTGAGTTGCATCGCCAGGCTCATGGCCTCTTGGGCCTTTGATTCCATTGTTTAGTTTTGTGAGTGACGGCCTTCGTTGCCAATGTCTAGCTCTGTGGATGACTTAACCCACTTATCAGCCATGCTGAATCCTCTAATTTTTAGAAATGTGGTTACAGGATCTATAACACAAGGCTTACTTTGTGGATTTCGTTGACAGTAGGGGGATTTGGTTTCATCGTGGCTTTTATTGTTTGCTTTCTCATTCTCATCGAGGTTCTTAGTTTGTGTTTCTCTTGCCCAATTGCTAGGGTAAGAAGTTTTCCTTGTCCAAGGTTGTGCAAAACAAATTATTGCGTGGTTGCGGATAAAAATCTCTAGGTAAACTCATTTAAATCCTTTATGCAAAAGCCATAAAAATTCACTACTGTAATAAGGTTTTTTTTTTTTTTTGAACAAAGAACTTAACATTTCTCAAATTTCTTGTGCAGAATTATTCTACAGGTGAAATCTCGCTACTGTGAGCTGGAAGACATAGGATACTTCAGGAAAAAGGCTCCATGCTTCTTAAACAACCAGGTAAGCCTTGGTTTCATGCTTGAGGTTCCTTCTGTGGTGATGTGTAGGGTTTGGAAAGATATTGTCTCGCAGAGAGCTCCCTTACCGTAGCTGTGTTTGAACAATGCTTCATTGGTAAAGGCCGTGTGGCCGCAGAACTATTCTGTACGATTGTTTATGTTTTTCTTAGGGTTTCACAGTTTGTAAACATTTTTTTTTTAACTTGTAATGGGTTATCAGTAAAATGGGTGCCCCGACCTGTGTAAAATGGAGTCTTTGATAGACTTGGACATCGTGGCTTTCCGTGTTGTATATTTCAGTTTGTTTAAGCTTAGATTAATGAAATTTTAAAGAACCTTGTTGTTATTTACCTATATCTGGTGAAATGATTTGATAAAAGATGATGAAAGGATTTCACTGTTTGTAAATGTCCATAATTTTGATTTTTGTTAAAATGAGGTTACTATGTGAAAACTAGTTTCTAGGTTTTCTTTTTAGTATAAATATTTGTTTATGAAGATAATGAAAGGAAAAGGGTTTGTCACTACAAGCCGAGCACGACTATGTAAATTTGATTTAGAATAATTTAATTTATCTTTTGTTATTTTATTTTAGTATATAAATGATAAACAATCTAAACTCTATTTCTGTGGAAAATTTATTTATTATAGGGCAATTATATTATAGATATTATTGCACCGAGAGAAGCAAGGTGCTCTCAGCCCACTATGGGGGAGATATTGTCACGTTAGTCACGTTATGCTAGCCGACATAGAAAAACATTATGTTAATCGACATAAATAAAAAAGAAATATTGTGGATTCATATATTTATATAGTGTAAAGAAAAAAGTAGCCTAATTTATCAAATAATAAAAACCCAATAATAAAACCAAATGAAAAGTAATTAAAAGATCCATGTTAAACTTGGATTTACCAAACACTAAATGGATCAAAATGTTTGAGTTGTAATTTTTTATGAACATATAAAAATTTAAGATAAAAATAACTTACACGTAAATAAATTGGATCCCTCTTGGTGCTTTCTAGATCCAGGTTTAATATGGATCTATCCTGGTAATTATATAATGAAGAATTTGATTTTTGAGGATATGGATAAAACTATAAATACCTTATTCTGGAAGGAGGAAAGATGGAAAGACTTGGTTGACTGTTTTCCTTAATTAGGGTTTGTATTTTTATTTTAAATTAAAACTCTGCATTGTTGTTGTATTTACTTTGATGTATTTGATATGTGATGTTTTACTTACAGTATTACTGAAATTACTTATTTGTTATTTGCAAAACCTAAGTTATTACTATAATTTCATTATACTGTTTATATAGTCTAAGTTGTTCCTATTTACGTTATTTTTCTGTTTCTGTAATAGTTAATAATTATATGTATTTATATTATTTTAAGCCTTAAAGACACTTGTGTTTACTGTTCTAAAAAGAACACAGTTATGTGTACTGGTTTTTAATAAACATTCTTTTTAAGGTACTTTATAGTTATAAATTAAACACTTGTATTTAACTAAAGCAACTTCTGAAATAGAGGAATCTTTCTTGTAAACATTTCTATAAAGATTAACAGTAAAAAGTAAATAATAAGGTTTCTCCACATCTTGATTTGATTTATTTATCAAACTTAATTTAACCTATTGTACTGGAGTACTACCTTCTCGAAGGTGTGGAAAATACAGTCAGGTAATTCATTTATCAGTAAATTTAAACTAACTCTAAATCATTTATTCTAATATATATTTAACCAGAATTTATCTATCTTTGAAGAGTAAAAGATTTCACTATCTAATTTTAATAAACAAATGAAACAGTCATATAAATATATTAACTCCTAAATTCATACATTCCAGTTCCTATGCTTGCATAGAGGAAATTAAAATAATATTTAGAACCTAGTAATATAGTAGAGGAGACAACAACCTAAGGAGCCCATTCCTCCCAGCCAACTTTTGAAGATAGCTGAGCTACAAATCTTAGGACCCCCGAGGTTGTCTACTGGTCCACCTGGTTGAAAGCACTGAGTGAGAGAATAGGTTTAGAAATCCTTGCAACTCTACAGAGTAATCGACAGTAATACTTTTGCATGTATCAGTAAGAACTCATCCCAAAATAGATGCACTAGTTCAGTAAATCAACACTTTCCACTCAAACACTTCTGCCTGTCTCCTCCATCGAACTTCTTGTGCACCAATTTCACACAAAATTTTTAGAAGTAAAGATTAAGCAGCCACAGCTGAATTCGATGGGTAGTTTTATCATCATGCCTAGGTCTTTTGGGTCAGCTTTTCACTTAATGGGCCACCTGCTCTTGTTCCACTTTCTTGGGGAACATGACCAAAAAAATAAGGAAGTTGCCTCCTGCAACAACTAGAAGTAGTTTGAGGATGCTTGCAAGTGTCAATCTGCTCTCAACCCAGCCCATTCCACAAAGTGGCCAGTAGTCACTCATTTAACAGCCTCCTTAAGTTGTTGTCTCATCTTTTATTTATTAATTAATAAAATATTCAGCAATTAAATACAATTATCCTTGACCCCACTTGGTCAATAATNATAATTTTTTTTTGCAGTTTGGGGTATGTGACACACATGAAGGTATTCAACATTTCCCCTTCATGAATTTCGTAGTCTTCTGTCAGGAATGATGTCTTCCTGTAACTCATCAAGGTATTTAGGTGCAAAGTCATCAATAGATGGAACATCGACATTTTCCTCTTGATCCATATTTGTTGGAGGCTTATACAATTTTAATTTGTCCACATTTACTACGGAATGCATCTTCACATATGGAGGAAAATCTAACAGAAAATAATTATTACCAACTTTGTCTAAAATTATGATGGGTCCATACCTCAATGGTTTAAGTTTTTTAACTTTACCGATAAGTCGATCTTTGTTAATATGAAGCCATACTTGATCACCAACCTGGAAATGATGATCCATGCGATGTTTGTCATGCTTGGAATTGTATTTAACTTGGTTGTTTTCAAATTGTTCCTGAACTGCCTGGTGTGTCAACTGGATTTGTTGGATGAACTTCAAAGCCTTGTCTGCATCAACTTGTCCATTTTCCACAGAATCTTTCCCATATACAAATTCTAAAGGAGACTTTTCCAAATAACCAAAACATGTCTCAAATGGCGATCTTTGTGTTGAAGAGTATAAGGCATGGTTGTAGGCGTGATGAGTATAGTGCAACTATTCATCCCAAAGCTTAGATGTTTGAAACAATAACCTTGAAGTAGATGTACCATTGTGTGATTGATTACTTCGGCCTGACCATCGATTTATGGATGGAAAACAATGATCTTCTTCAACTTGGTGTCCATATGTTCCCACAAAGTTGACCAAAAATTCCCAAGAAAATGAGAATCTCGATCATATACAATGGAAGCGTTCAACCCAAAATGAACCCATAAAAACTGAAAGAACAATTGAGTAGTCATCTCTGTTGTGACCATCTTTTTACAATGCATTAAAATTCACATCTTAGTAAATCTATCCGCAACCACATACAAGTAATCATGACTTTCCTAGACATAGGTAACCCTTCCATAAATTCCATAGACACACTTTCCCAAGGATGATAAGGTATAGGGAGTGGTGCATACAAACTCAATTTCCTATTTCTGGGCTTACTTGTAGCACACATAATACACCCCTTTACATATTTGGAAATGGTCTCACTCACTTGAGTCCAATAACAATACCTTTTAAGCTAATCTAATGTCTTTCCTACCCAAAAGTTACCAGATATAAGAGAAGTATGAGCTTCTTTGATTACATGCACTCTTTCCCTTTGTAGAATACAATTTTTTCCAAGGCGATACAACAATTGATCATGCACATGATAATTCAATTCTCCAGTTTGAGTTCCATGCATTAAATATTTGTATACATATTTAAAATATTCTTCCTTAGCACATTGTTCAATATAAATGCTATAAGCTAACGGAATTTGTTGTAAAACAATAGATGTGTTAATGGTTGTTATTGGTGGCCTTGAAAACATATTTGTGATTTTATTCTGAGTTCCTTTCTTATATTTAATAATTAAATGGAATTGTTGACTAAACCCCATCCATTTAAAATGCCTGCTTTGCTGTAACTTAGTTTGTGAGTGCAAACATTGTAATGGATGATGACCAATGTGTATAATTGTTTCTTTTCCCATCAGATAGTGTTTCCATTTTTTAACACTATCTACCAGTGCATACAATTATTTATGATAGGTAGGATAGTTACTTACTGTAGGTGGAAAATATCAGAATGGTAACAAATTTTCCTGCGTTCATGCGTAAGAATGTCTCCCATGAAAAAACAACTAGCATCCATATCAATTTCGAATGGCTGTTATAAGTATGACAATGCCAAAACTTGCTGCGATGAATGATTTTCCTTCAGAGCATCGAAGGATCTTTGTTTCTTGCCTCCCCACTAGAAATATCGCTTCACACTTGTAAAAGAATGTAATGGTGTGGCAATGGAGGAAAAACCGGCTATGAAATTTCTCCAATATTGGACTGCACCAAGAAATCTCCTAACCTTTGTAACTATTTTTGGCCTTGGACAATTTACAATAAATTCAACTTTGGTAGGGTTTACTCCGAGTTTCCCTCCACCAATGACATGGATTAGGTACACTAAATATGTTTGAGCAAATTCACACTTTGACATGTTGATATATAATTATTTCCTCCTTAATACACCAAGCACTTGTTTCAAATGAGAAACATGCTCTTGCCAAGTGCGACTCATAACAAGGATATCGTCTAAGTACACAATGACAAAATCGTCAATGAAGGGCCAAATTACATCATTCATCACTCTCGTAAAATTAGCGGGGGAATTACACAACCCAATAGGCATAACAAACCACTCGTACAACCCCTCTTTTGTCTTGAAAGTAGTCTTCCATATATCATCTTCAAAAATTCTAACCTAATGGTAACCGCTACACAAGTCTAACTTAGAAAATAATTTGAATGTTTTAATTAACCAAGCATATGATCAATATGTGTAAGTGGATACCTGTTATTTACTATGATATTATTCAAATCCTGGTAGTCAATGCACATTCTCCAATATACATCCTTCTTTGGCATCAACACAATTGGTGAACCACATGGTGAGGTTCTAGGGCTAATAATTCCTATTCCAATCAAGTCCTGAATCTACTTCTTGATATCCTCACTCTACCTCACAAACATCTGGTACATACCAATGTTTGGAAGTGGAACATATTGCTACATCTAGATTTCATGTTGAATCCATCTTTTGGGTGGTAATCTTGTTGGTTTCTAAAATACTTCATCATATTCAGAAATTATTTTAAACATTTCAAATTTATGCTTTGGATCACTTCCTGCAAAGGATTTGGACGCATTATCGTTATTCACTTTGGCATTAATCATCATCAACAATTTTTTTTTGCTAGCATTCACTAAACTTTTCATTTGATCTACAGAGATTAGCGATAGGCTTGTCTTCATTTGATGTGCATGTATAACATATTCAATACCATCCTTAAAAAAATGATATTGATTCTTCTCCTTGTAGAATATAGAATTACGATCATACAAATAAGGCCTACCAAGTATAATTCCACAAATATCCAGTGGTACTACATCAAGTTCTACCTCATCATTAAACTTATTAGAAATTGCAAATTTTAGGATACACTTCTTTGTTGCTATGTAATTGTGCATCATTAGTAACCCATCCTAATGGATATGGATTTCATGAGGTATAGTAGCTAAACCCAATTTCTTTACCACTTCTTCAGAAACTAAATTGACTTGAGACCCACTATCAAATAACGTATCAACTTTTGTATGTTTCGCAATGACTCTAACATGAAAGAGTTCACCTCGTTTCTTATCATCTTGACTTAAAGAAGATTGTACATTTGCACTTGTATTTTCATGATGAGAACGAGACATACCTTTATCCTTACCTTGGACTCCAACAACTAAGACTTTGGAATAATCACTAGATTCAGATTCCACATCCTACAACACTACAATATCATTCTTTGCTTTTCCTTTATCCTTGTACCCTCCATAGTTCTTTGGTCTTAATTCCAGATGTAACTTCTAGCATTGTGAAACATCATGTGCCATTTTGCAATGGGAACATGTGGGATTCTCACCTTCCTTCTTAATGGTGGTTGTTTGCTTTCCTTTCCCCTTGCCTTTGAACTTGTTTCCTTTTGGCTTGGTAGGCTGTTTGGAATAACTATTAGCAGAAATATTTCCCTTAGATTCAATATGGGTGTCCTGTACGCATACTTCATCCATATTGTTAGGATCAAACATAAAAATTGTATGCCTTAAGTAGCGATGTAAACCAACTATATATTTAAGAAGGGTGTCCTAGGTATAGAGAGGAATACCCAGCACCAAAACCCTTTTCCTAAACTCTTGAGTGTAAGCTTGACCACTCTGTCCTTTTCCCTGTCTAAAGCTTTGCCAATCCATCATAGCCCGGTGCATATACCGTAAGTGGATAAAGCTGTTTTTTCAATGCTGAAACAAACTCATACCATGAGGAAATCACCTTACCTTTAGTAAGCAAGTCCTCATGAGTTTTTCTCATCTCCCACTATATAAGAGAAGTTCCTCCAAGTCGTAATGAGGCCAATTGAATTCTAGATTCATCTCCTGACAGCTTCTAGATTCTGCAATAAACTTCTATTTTCCTAATCCAATCATCCAATTTTTCATCATCATTTTCTCCATTAAACACAGATAATTATACCTGATGTCAAGCTTCAGCAATGGGGTATTCAGATCAATGTTCTCAGATTTCTTCTTATGTGCATTTGATGAAGTACTCATCATAATATTTATTAGAATAAGACGATGATGATAAATATGATGGAGAAGGGGGAGTACGAGGAGGATCTCCTCCATTACCTTTGTTTCCAGAAGTACTCCCTATTGTATTGATCTACGTCCTTATATTCTTCTCCAAAATTCTTTGATAATATGAAAACAACTTTGTTATAGTAGATTTTACAACACCAGGTGAATCACACTTGTATGGACTTCCCCTGTCCCTCTGCAGACTCCTTAAACCCCTTGGACCATTTTTTGTCCTTTGATGTTTCCTAGACCATCCCTAAAAACATGTGAAAATTGATATACATGACTTTTAAACCATTTATCGCGTATATACGTGGGTTTGAACTCTAAAACCGTGTACATCGAGATGTGTACAAAAATCCAAATCCTTTTGTAGTTTTCCTTGACATGGATCTGACTCACTTGTCTCCTGGCCTTCCATATGCCTTGAGATCACTCGGATTCAACCTTTCATTACCCCATGGAAAATATATATAAGGAACCCTTTGGATACATTGAAGGCATAAGAGAATTGAGAGCAAAGAAACTATAGTCCATTGTTGTCAAAACTTGTGCTTGAGTCTGCATTCCTTTGTCCCTTGGAGCACTTTAGTGTTCTTCCCAAGCTTGCCTTTTGCTTGTGAGATTGCTATCGAGAGATGGAGGATTGAGGTGGTGGAGGCCCAAGTGGGGGATTCAGTTTCTCCGATTCGCAGACGTACCGATAGAGGTTGTATTCATTGTAATCTCTGATTTTATATTAATAGAAATATCTTTTCCTATCCAATAATGTATGTTTAAATGAATATTTTATCCATGGATGCTTTCAAATGCTTATACGTTGTTGATTATATATGCTAGAGTAGATCTAACACCAATATATATAGTATTCTTGTCTTGTTTACTTATTGTTGAGGAATTGATTCATCAATTCAAGCTGAAGTTGGAAAGCTCAACAGGGATCTTCTTCAACCGTTCAGAATAAGGTACGAGTTTTGATCCTTTAGTGTTAGATATTTGATTTCTCTTGCATATTGGAAAGGATTGATTTTTGGAGTCAAGCTATCTGTTGTGGTACCCCAAGCCATAGGAATTTCTCTCCGTAACAGAATTGGTGACTCCACTAGGGAGTTCCTAGTAGTTGTCCTTTGGGGGTTTTCTATCGACATTCAATGACTTTGAATTGCTCTTTTTTCTCTGTTTCTGTGTCAGGTTTGGGGGAATGTTAGCCTGGTAGTGTCTGATTGGTGTGAATTTTGTATCAGCTTGTTTGTTTGCCTTTATTTTTTATGCACTTTTCTTCCTGTACACGAGTTTTGAACTCACAGTTGCGTATATATGCGGTTTTTACTGCTATATCCATGTACACACACGGGTTTACTGTGAACAGTCGCGTATGCCCTTAGTTTTTCCTTCTTGAGGAAGATTGATTTTTTGTTGGGTCAATTTTGATGATTGTTGAGTCTCCTTTGATAATGCTAAATTTTGTATACACCTCTGTTCTTGACCAGAGATGTTTTTTTTAGGGTAAAATTTCTTTTTTTGAAGAATGTTCTTGTCATTGCATTTTCGATTTTTTGTTTTGGGATTAGTGCATTAGATTTATTTTACCTTAGTACTTTGTGTGAGTGTTGTTTGAGTGTGCTTGCCGAGTCTGGGGGTTGTAGAATCATTATTTTGCTTTAGTATCTCATTTTTATTTCAAAAAATCCAAAAATATTTGATTATCATTATGCATTGCATTTTGCATTTTGCATAGTACTTGCACTAGATTTGCTTTGAAGTATTAGTCAGGATTTCATATAGGAAATCTTGCATTTATCATTTGAAGAAAATTTTGCATTTCACGTAGTAGCATACCCTGTTTTTCATGGACACAATGCATTTGCATTGATTGTTAGGTGTGCATTTTGCTTCATGTTGCATCATAACACCATTGGTTGCACGGTCATCTACTTTTTTTGAGTAATAAAGCCTATTAAAATCAACGCTTAATTAAAATGAACTACACTATTTTATTTGATAGGGTTCACCAACAAGATTAGGTTTTAGGGTCTTGAAATAGTTCATTGTGAGTAAATTCTCCAAGACCACTAAACAACAACACGTATGTGTCTGTCTAGGTGAGAGTGTGAAATTCCTTGGTATAATTGGTGTTTCTCAGGATCCTCCTCTCAAAAGGGAGTTAAGCACGAGGAAGTGTGAGCAGTTATTGGTTGGGATGACCGCCAGTCATAATTGAGTAGCACCGGAGATATTTCCAGGATTGTATTCATATATGGGGGCTCTTTTGGGAGTTTCGGGCTTTGCTACCCTGCCCATACGGTCAATCCCGCCTGCAACTATCCACTTGAGCATTGATTATATTGAGGTGACCTTAGTTTCCTTACCTAGGATATCGAGGGGGTACTTTGCAGGGGTTATTCTGTGGGTGTCCTGGCCAGGTTGGGGTTGGACATCACAGTTGCTTTACGCGTTGAAGCTGAGGGCCCCAATAATTGGTTACATACCTCCACTTGTTGTGTATGGGAGTCTCAAGCCTCTCCTAGGCGAGACATACCTGCTTCATTTGGGAGCTCATTTATCCTACCCTTGATTGCTTGTGTTTGGATTTAGATTTTATTGGTGTATGCTCTGTGCATGTTAGCTTGCCTAGGGTTTGCATAATTAGAGATTCTTTTACATTTTTTGAGTCATTGTGGATTCGGGTGCAGATCCTCGTTGTTCTCATTGGTTAGCAGGACTTCTGCCTTCTACATCTCCTCCTCCTTTGGGAGAGAGAAATAGACGATTTAGGTGGACTACTTCGCACATTGATTCACACACAATGGGAGACCATGAAGAAGGTATTCCTGAGCCACCCTCTCCCATTCAAGTGGAAGATGGGGAGTTTACTCCTAACTATGATCCTTCACCTGATCTGATTGAGTTAGGTCCTGTAATTTCTGAGATAGGTACTTTTCATGATAGACCTACTTAATTTAGTGTTGATCCCCCATTGACGCATCGCCGGTATGGCATGCCAGAAGACGAAACTTATTATGAGCCCACGAGTACTAGTTTTGGTAGTTATGGTATGTCTGGTATACCCACACATGATTTGGCATTTCATTTCGAGTCGGATTTTGAGCCTAACACTACGCCTGGGGGCACTCCTATTCCTTACCATGCGGAGAGGTTTGGGAGCATGTGTCATATTGCACCTTCCATCCCGGCGGTGGAAGCTACATCACATATTCCTGCTAGGTCTAGTGTTAGTGATCCTATTAGGATACCAGATCCAAGACGAGTGACTATAGGGAACACCACGTACATAAGTTCACAGATCCCTTCATCCTCGGTTCCTTGTTCTTCGAATGTTGTTCCTCCACCTCATTCACGTGGTCCTTCGGGTCGGAATGTTACTACGAGTCATGTCCGTACTGCTGTTACTCGACCATTTGTGTCTCAAGTTCAAGTACCGCCCATTGTTTCGGGAGGTCGTGTTCATACTTCTAGAGATCATGTTACTACTTCCAGAGCATATATTCCTACTTCTGGAGCGTATATTCCTACTTACATATTGTCTCATGGGAAATCTCATGGGATGACTTACGGACCTTATTATGGGACGCAGTATGGACAGGGTTATTCACCTTATGGGTACGGGTATCAACAACCCGCTTACTCTCCTAATTATGGCTTTGTAGCCCTGCATAGACAAGGTACACCACATTATGGTGCTTCCATGCCACCCTACATGGGTCAAATTGGAGGAGGGCACTATGGTCAAGACCATGGTGGTTACAGTAATCAAACCTATGTGAATCAAAACTATCAGGGAGCAGTGCATCAACCTACTCATCATAGGCTCCCTTTCATCGCAATGCTAAATCTTCTTGACTTGTCGAGATTGACGAACAATCCTGTATCTCATGACCTGGCTTGGCCAGTTGTCCCTACTAAGCTTCCCTCGGACATACCCAAATTCGAGGGCAAACATGGAGAGCATCCGAGCGAAAATGTTACAATGTTTCACCTATGGTGCTCTTCAAATTCCTTACATGAAGATTCAATCCGTTTAAGGCTGTTTCAACGCACCCTTACAGGGCCTGCCACGAAATGGTATATAGAGTTACCTAGGAGGGCATTCGCTTTGTTCGATGATCTAGCGATGACTTTTATTAACCACTTCCAGCTACCAGTGCATTATGACGTTGGTACGGAACTCTTGTCGACATTTTGGTAGGATAAAGCCACACATATCTCGGACCATATCCAAGAGTGGCGTAGATGGAAGAGGTTGATTAAATCCTTTATACCGCCAGAATTCCTCCTCAAATGGTTCCTTAAGTCATTATTGCCTTATATAGTGAAGGATGTTTCTACATCCGGAGTGAAAAATGAGGAAAAACCCATTTTTAGGGCACAGGAACTGGATTTGATTTATGCTCAATCTGGTTTGTTATATGAGATCATTCCCAATGCCCCGTGATCTATTTTCGAACCCAAAGTTAAACTTGGACCACATGCCAATGGAATTGTTGGTTGTGCGAGTGTTAAACCTGCGGATTCGGTTGTGAAATAGGTCAGTCAATTGTCAATCAACCAATCTACTTTGGGACAAGCCACGGCTTCGTCCCAACCCACCCAAACGGAAAGTGTGGTTTCGGTGCAATCGTCGGACCAGAAGGGTAACCAACAACCCAGAAGGAATAAAAAGAAGGGTACGAACAATCGTAAGGGAGGGAATAGGAATGAAAATGCTAATACTAATGACAAGAATGCCCGCAATGCTGGGGGGGACAAGCAATCTAAACGTAAGGTTAAATTTCCTTGCAAGTTATGTAAGGAGGATCACCTCACTTGTGCCCTCGTATCGATGAAGCCTTGAGATTCTTAGCACAGGGCCCAGTTGTGCTGACCAACCCTTTACCTCACAATGAAAACATGAACTCGAGGACCCATGATCAGTTTGGTGGTGATCAAGATCCACTGGAGGCTAGTGGTCATGGTTGCATCAACATGGTGCATGCTACGAAGGTTGTGACCCATGCGAAGGACTATGGTTCGTCACAACCCAACCCAGGAAAGGAACCTGATCCACCAGGGACTCCTTTGTGTATTGAAAAACCTATGGATAAACCTGAAGTTGCACCTCGCATTCCTAAGGGAGTCCTTAAGTGTTCATGACACAATCCTAATGCCTGAGCCGCCCAGAACTATTCTGTTGTCAAGGATTTGGGCCACACTCCTTGTGCGATGTCTGCACTAGAAGTACTTTAGAGGTCTCCTTCGCAAAGGAAGGCTTTGCTTTCTGCCCTTGGTGTGAATGATGATAATTCTTTCTCTATGATTAAATTTGAAACCGTAGGACTTCAGCCTCGCTTGTCTTACTATGTGTCTCTTTTGATTCATGTAGAATGTCTTAACATGATCGTTAAGAACACTGTGATTGACGAAGGCGCTACTTCTTCTGTGATGTATTTATCGTGTTGGAAGGGTTTAGGTTCCCCCGAGTTGTCTAAATTCGGTACCATGTTGATTGTGTTTGATGGGAGATCATTTAGGCCGCACAGGATCCTTCCTTCCCTTAAGGTCTGTTTGGGAGGAAAGACCGTTGTGATAGAGGTTGAGGTGGTTGATGCACCCCTTGAATATAATCTCTTGCTGGGTAGGAATTGGATGTATAGTATGCAAGCCGTAGCTTCTTATCTATCTAGCATTATATGCTTTCCATTTAATGGGAAGATAGTTATGATTGATCAAATGTCTTTCAAGAATCCGTCGGTTACTGCATCTTCAGGAGCTTCGATCCTGATTGTAGAGCACTCTCAGCCGGCAACTGGGAGTGTGGGTGTGGGCATGTATCCATCCCTTCTAGGAATATTTAGTTGTCCTGCTTCCAGTGAGGCTTTGACATCTGTGAGATCGGTGTCTTTTCACACAAGTCATATGGAAGATCTGTGGATTCTTCCCACACCGAATAATTCGAGTGAGCCCATCGTGATAGACGTGCCATTTCCTGTAACTATGGTAGCTTATCAAGTTAATATTGGATGTGTTGCAGAGCCTAGTCCTTCCTCTTCGCAGACGAAGGAGGATGACCCATATGTGCTGCCTGCATGGGAAGTTTAGTCTTCTCACGTGCATGACTGCCTTGATAGTGTTTTTCCTTCAGACGAAGCGATTATTGAGGCCATGTTAGGGGTTGAGCCACCATGGGAAGAGTTGCATCATAGATCTTATTTTCTTCCCGAGCTTGACCGCTTGGAGCATGAGGACTTTAGGGAGGTTCTTAGTGAGAGAATTGGTAGTCCCATGGTTCCATTTAGCTCTCCTAGTCTGATGGCTGATGGGAACATGGCGAATATATCTCCTACCATTCCTATCAATATCTCTCGTGATCCTGGCAGGATTGAGAATGTCTATATTGGGGCAGAATGTTCCCATGCTGAGATTCAAGAATACAATGAGATGTTTAAAGAATTTCGTGATATCTTTGCTTGGTCTTACGATGAAATGCCAGGTATCTACCCTCACATTGTTGAACATGAGATTAAAACTTATCCCAATGCTAAGCCTATTTGACAACGCTTGCATGCAGTGAATCCTAGGAAATCACTCGTGATTAAGGCAGAGATAGAGAAATTGTTGAAAGCCGGTTTTATCTATCTCGTTCCCTTGATGGAGTTGGTTTCAAATCCTGTTCTGGTAGATAAGAAGCAGGGAGTGATCCGTATATGCACTTATTTTCGCAACTTGAATCGCGCCTGTCCTAAAGATAATTTCCCCACACCATTTATAGATCAAATCTTGGATGAGTGTGCAGGTAGCGAGGTATTTTCTTTTATGGACGGATTTTCCGGATACAATCAGATACAAATTAAACCTGAGGACCAACATAATACTGCATTTATTTGTCCTTGGGGAACCTTTTCATATCGAAAAATGACTTTTGGCCTTAAGAATGCCGGAGCCACTTTTCAGCGTGCTATGACCTTGATCTTCCATGATCTCAAATCGATTATCGAAGTATTTTTGGATGACCTTGCTGCTCATTCTCATATGAGAATGTGTCATTCCTATCATTTGAGATTAGTATTCGAAAGATGTCGCCATTATTTGGTCAGGTTAAATCCTCACAAGTGCATCTTTTGTGTGAAGTCTGGTCGCTTATTAGGGCTCATTGTTTCCAAGGAGGGTATAAGAGTCGACCCTTTGAAGGTTTATGCAATACTTCAGTTGTCTCCCCTGAGGAACATTAGACATCTTCAATGTTTACAAGGAATGGAAAAATTCTTACGGAGATTCGTTGTCAACTTTTCCAATTTGACTAGAGGCTTTATGCGTCTATTGAAAAAGGACACCACCTTTTGTTGGGATGAGCGAGCCTAGGAGTCCTTTGATGCACTTAAGCGATCCCGAGCATCAACCTCGGTGATTAGTCCCCCAGACTATAGCCATGATTTTCTGCTTTATGTGGCCGCGTCCATGGAGATGATTGGTATGGTTTTGGTTCAAGAGGATGAGGAGCTCCAAGAGCATGTCATATACTATATGAGCCAGAATCTTATTGACATGGATATCCGTTATTCCCATGTTGAGAAGCTTGCCTTAGCTACCGTACATGCGGTTCAACGATTGAGACATTATATTCTCCTTCGCCAAACCTTGGTTGTAGCCCATGTCAATGCGTTTCAATTCATCCTCACTCGAAGGATGATTGGGGGAAAGTATAATAAATGGATCATCATCTTGCAAGAATTCGACCTCGAGTTTGCTTCGGCAAAATTGAAGAAATCGTTAATTTTTATGGAGTTTATATCGGATTTCCCAAGTGAAGCCGAGGAGATGGTTTGTGAATATACGTTTATCGATGAGCACATCTTCTTAATCTCAACTTTGGACCCATGGTATGGGGATATTATTATATATTTACAAACATTGAAGGTCCCCACTCACCTCTCACGGGATGAACGACGAAGATTACGTCACGTATCCAAGAATTACCTCATAGTGGATAATACCTTGTACCACCGTGGGGTAGATTCCATTTTACGTCATTGCTTAACTCATGAGGAGGCTGAGCTAGTGTTGAATGATTTCCACGAAGGGGCGTGTGGTGGTCATTTATCCGGGCTTTCTAGAGCCCAAAAAATCTTGAGAGCGGGTTATTTCTAGCCATCGATCTTTAAAGATTGTGTAGATTCGGTCAAGAAGTGCCACCCTTGCTAGGTGTTTGCATGGAATATGTGCTCGTGACCTGCCCCGTTACATCCCATCATCACCGCCGGTCCCTTCACTAAGTGGGGGATTGATTTTATGGATTGCAACCCAGCTTTAGCTGGGGGCATCATCATATCATAGTGGCTGTCAACTACTTCATGAAATGGGCTGAGGCCATGCCTACAGTTAAATCCGATGGTGAGACAGCCATGCACTTCGTATTCAACCAGATTATTACTCAGTTCGGTATTCCGAAGGAGCTTGTCACCGAACATGGCTCGCACTTTCAGAATCGTATGATGGAAGAGTTGGCATCAAAGTTAGGATATAAGTAGGAGCATTCCTCCTCTTATTACCCTCAAGCGAATGGACAGGTAGAGGCAGTGAACAAATCACTCAAATCCATTCTCCAACGAACCATCGCACAAAGCAAGACTAATTGGCACATTATGTTATATCCTGCTTTGTGGGATTATAGAACCGTTGTTAAGACTGCCATGGGTTTTTCTCCATATCAACTTGTACATGGAGTGGAGTCAGTATTGCTGGTTGAATGCAAGATTCCTTCGTTGAAGCTAGCCATAGAGCTCTTACCAGACACTTCCCCATTGGAGGAGTGTTTGGTCCACCTAGAGCAACTTGATGAGCAGCGCCGAGATTCCTTGGTGGCTCTAGAAGTAAATAAGCATCATGTTAAGGTCTAGTATGATAAGTCTGTCCATCCAAGGAGGTTTAGTGAGGGAGACTTGGTCCTTTTGTGGGATCAACCGAAAGAACCCTTGGGGGTAGCACAGTTTAACCCCATGTGGCATGGTCCTTACGTTGTTAAACGTGTGTTAGAGAAGGGCGCTTATGAGTTAGTGGATTATGAGGGAACGACCTTGGAGGAGCCTAGAAATGGGCTCTATCTCAAAAAGTACTATGCATGATTTTCAGCCAAGGCTGGTTATTGTATATTATTGTACAGTTTTGCATAGGTAGGTATTTTTCTTATGGTGATTGGGTTTGTGATTAGTTTTTGTTTCTTTTAGCAAATGTCAATGGACTATTCCACCTTCATAGGATTTGCAGATGGTGTGAGCCGTCACACTCAACACTCAGCTTCTGCTGCTTGGGTGATTTATACTGCTATGGGTTAGGCATTGTCTTTAGGAGGCGTATGTTTACGACCCTCTTCAAACAATGTTGTTGAGTATAGTGTTGTTATTGAGCTTTTACGGGATGCCATTTCACATGGTGTTCTCTCTCTTGAGGTATGACTTGATTCGGAGTTAGTAGTGTCACAGCTTAATGGTTTGTACCATGTTAGAGATCCGACATTATTAAGAATATTTTTACGTGTGAGATTGTTAGAATGACAATTTGACAATATAACATACATGCATGTTCCAAGAATTAATAATCAAGTTGCTGACTCATGTGCTAACTACATGTTAGATTGGCATTTGTTTCATACACACTAATATCATCACAAACATAAATTTTTACACATGTAAATAAATAAATCGATCATCATAAAAGTTTTTATAAACGTCCAAAATGAGGTAATACATAGTGTCATAATACAAAACTGGGGCTCTCAAGCCACCAAAATATAATATACGGTAGTACAAAATATATCACTCCCAGGTATCTAAGCCTATGGAGGAGGAGGGGGGTTGTGATCGTGGAATGTCACCACGGCTCTAGCTAGCTGTCGAAATAGCCGTACCCATGCTCATGGTACTCCCACCACCTGGCGCTACATGGCCTCAGGCAAGTCCTCAACTTGCGCCATGGGTACTCTGTGTGTTAGTCTCATGAAGTTGGTATGAATGCTTTGGAGCGTCTGCTCTGCATCCACACCCATGATGTCAACTCCTCTTCCCCTTCGTCTATGACGAGGGAAGCCTTCAGGCCACCGTGGTCCCACATCTGCATGCATACGCTAGATGTCACTATGTATTATCACCCAAAAACATGTCTTTTGATTCCACATAATCAAAAAACACAAAAAAAATTAAATAAATCAATTTTTTTTTAAAAAGAGGGTCGAGATTCGTTACCAATGTCACCGTATGCTGAGCCTGGTGGTAGTGGCATGTCCGGGTCTCCCAGAAAATCTATCCCCGCATAAGGGTAGTCATCGATGGCAACTATCTGTTGTAACCACCATGGAAAGAAATCAGCTGGATAAGGGTTGGACACCCTACCTCCACCCAATCTGCACATCGCATCCGCCCAACGCCATTGGGCTAGATCTCGAACCCCGTGTAGAGGAGCGTCAACTCTAGGGCTCCCCAGAACACGCTCAAAGAAGAACATGCTCAATATGCTGCCGAAACCAAATTTTCGCACCCTTCCCATCTTGCAGTCACTGAGCTGTTGTTTCATGTTGCTCAACAATGTCGTACTCCAGTCATAAACTATGGGCCTCATGCACTCCACGGCATAGAACATCAATGGCCATGAGGCCTAGTGGAGTGAGGCTAGTCCCTCTATCCTGCCCAGTGTCAATAGAATGGCCTTTAGGCCTAGCACCTGTATGGAGTTAGTTGGGATATGACTCCCCACCTTCTCTGTGTCCGGATAGCAGTACACTGCAATGTAGTCATCTATAGTCAGGCCACCTCTGGGCCTGCGAGAGCGTAGGTTCACCACTTCCCCCCGTCGGGAAAGTCCAGTAATAAATTATATGTCCTCCACTTCTATGGTGAGGGACATCCTGTCTATCTGGAACGACTCTGAGTCTGGATCCCAGTAGTCTACTAGCATCTGCAGCAGTCTTGGTTTGGCCCGTATACCACCAAGACACCAAAACTTGTAGAGCCCACATGACCGCAAAGCTTGTTGAGCCATTAGATCTGCCCTAATTACTACCCCTTCTACATCACCGTGCTCACATTCTCTCCATTTTAGAACCATCCTGCACATAAAATTTGAGTTTGATCCATTAGAATACTTAAAGATAATTGAGCGCGGCCGCATACGCGACTGTTTTCTAAACAACTGCGTATGTATGCGACTTTGAGGCCATTTTCCGTGTATATCCATCCCTATACATGGAAAAACCCTCGATTTCCATGTGGGCTGAGGCACGCATTTAAGATGGGCCTAGAATCCTAAATACACCATGGAAATTGATAAAATTTGCATCAAAATGAAAGAGTAGAGCATGGGTAAGTACCTAGAAAAAACGGTAGCGGATTTCGTTGGCTGGATCTCCTGGAATTCGCTGTTGAAGTTCTAAGCTCAATTGGGTAAAAATTTCAAATGTTATATAATGTTTTGAATTTTTTACTATTTATAGAAATTTTTCAAATTTTTGAAAATTTTTACCCCCTTTTCTATAGTTTGGACCGTTTCTAATCCTTTTGGACCGTTTTTGGACTAATTTATGATGTAGAAGACCATTTTGAGCACCGTTTCGATTGTTGCTTTGACTCGTTCATTCCCATTACAGGTATGATGTTTAAACTAGCATATAGGTTAGGATCACCTCCGATTGCATTTTGCATGACCTTATGACCATTTCATTATAGCCTTAGGTACGAACCCATTCTATTATGTCACAGAACCTTCTTGCTGTTTTAGAAGTGGCATTATGTGAATGTTAGAGCTTGACCTCACATTGGCACCCTAGTTAGCGCCTTATTTGCATTTGGTGCCCATGCCGACATTTTGTCCCTTAGGGTGTGGGAGTCTGTTGTATAGTATTGCCATGACATTTCGCAAGAGCCTCATACTCCTCTTGATCTTTTGCTGGCCTATTTCCCTCAGGACTCCCTTATGTCAAGTTGTAATTGCATTATCATGAGCTTTGCCTACCTTATTGAGCCTTATGTCAGCTTCCCTGACATTGAGTTTCAGCCATATTACTTGATTTTGTCTCATGTCTAGCCACGCAGAGCCATTTTATATATCCTTTGCAGCTTGATTCCCTATTTTTACAGGGAGGGGACTTTCCCCCGAGTGTCGCTATCCTACACATGTATCCTTTCATTGAGCATAGGTATGTTCCACTGCTTGGAACTAGTTTGTTTGCCCATTATGACACTCGTATCCTCCTAGTCTATAACTATAAAGCAGTTTTATTCTTTTTCAAGATTTTTAAATATTTGAAAAAGTCCAAAAAGATTTAAAAAACCAAAAAGCCGAACAAGGGAAGATGTTATCTTTTGCAGCTGTAGAGTCGTGTCTCTTTCGAACATAGCACTATATATCACATCCGCTGGTTGGGTTTATAGTTTGAATTTAGGAGTTGTACTTGTTTATTTGAGTTTATCTCCACTGACTGGTTAAGATTCCAGTCCCTATGGAGCCTCTGTCGATGCCTCTTGTGCCCTAGAGATGTCCCAGTTTTGTATATTGAGTCTATGCTGCTTTTATTCAGTCACCATTCACCGTTATGATCTTTGTAGAAGGAGGTTGAAACCTGAGTCGGCCATTCCTCAGTTATCTTGACTTTGCATGTTGGCCATTCCCGGTACAGTTACTGTTTCTTGCACCTTATGATCGAGTCCTTCCACATTATATAGCTTTACTGAGTACCTCGTGTTGGATGATGGGGGATGCCTTAATGCCCTCCTTCCAACGGATTTCATCCCATCGACTTCAGATCATTTATTCTGGGATTGGAAACTAGAGTAATTTTTGAGTGCCTTGAGACTTGCAATCATCAGTGGTAGGTTGTCTCACCATCGATAGTTTTTGGGAATACATCAACATCCCCTGATCGATGGATCCTCTCAAGTGTTCGACCTCAACACACCTATTCACACTTGTTAGTTTGCACTCTAGTACCTTGATTCCCATTATCATTATCAGTGGGTGATCTCGCGTCTATTAACGGTATACATCAATGACCGGTAATCAGATGATGCACTACTATGTTCGACCTCGACACCTTTATTCACATAGTAGGACTTGTACTCGTAGCAGTTTGTGTAGAAGACCTTCCAAATTGGTGGCATCTCTTATATGCTACCTCCTTGATCGTGCCAGTGTTCATGAGATTTCAGCTCTCGTGACTTGATTCCAGTATATGTCAGACATTTCTAGCCATTATGGAGATCTTGATCTGTTATATATCTTCAGCTTTCATGGAGATCATGATCCTTTGTATATCTTCATCATGGAGATTTTGATCTATGTATATTGTATGTGGCGATGACCACTTATGTCATATTTTGTATCATGCCTATTCATATTGTACTCTTATGTATCCAGGACTGCTATATGTGTTTGCAGTTATATGCAGAGTTGTATCATTGTACTATGCTAATTGGGTGGATGGTCTTCCATTTGGGATTCTTCATCACTCCACTTCTGGGATGGACTTATAATGTATTTCGGCCATCATATGACCCCTCTGACCTCACACATTAGGGGGAATTTTTTATAGAGGATTTTACCACACCAGGTGAATCACACTTGTATGGCCTTCCCTTGTCCCTCTGCAGACTCCTTAAACCCCTTGGACCATTTTTTGTCCTTTGATGTTTCCTATACCATCCCTAAAAACATGTGAAAATTGATATACGCGACTTTTAAACCTTTTATCGCGTATATACGCAGGTTTGACCTCTAAAACCGCGTACATTGGGATGTGTACAAAAATCAAAATCCTTTTGGAGTTTTCCTTGACATGGATCCGACTCACTTGTCTCCTAGCCTTCCATATGCCTTGAGATCGCTTGGATTCGACCTTTCATTACCCCATGGAAAAGCTATATAAGGAACCCTTTGGATACATTGAAGGCATAAAAGAATTGAGAGCAAAGAAACTATAGTCCATTGTTGCCATAACTTGTGCTTGAGTCTGCATCCCTTTGTCCCTTGGAGCACTTTAGTGTTCTTCCCAAGCTTGCATTTTTCTTGTGAGCTTGCTATCGAGAGATGGAGGATTGAGGTGGTGGAGGCCCAAGTGGGTGATTCAGTTTCTCCGATTCGCAGACGTGCCGACAGAGGTTGTATTCATTGTAATCTCTGATTTTATATTAATAGAAATATCTTTTCCTGTCCAATAATGTATGTTTGAATGAATATTTTATCCATGGATGCTTTCAAATGATTATACGTTGTTGATTATATATGCTAGAGTAGATCTAACACCAATATATATAGTATGCTTGTCTTGTTTAGTTATTGTTGAGGAAGTGATTCATCAATTCAAGCTAAAGTTGGAAAGCTCAATGGGGATCTACTTCAACCAGATGGAATAAGGTACGAGTTTTGATCCTTTAGTGTTAGATATTTGATTTCTCTTGCATATTGGAAAGGATTGATTTCTGGAGTCAAGCTGTCTGTTGTTGTACCCCAAGCCATAGGAATTTCTCTCTGTAACAAACTTCTCTACCCTGTCATCCATATTGTAGAAATATTTACGAAAATCCTTCTCATCCTTAGGTCCATAATTTTCTGCCATTTTCCTTCTCCGATGCACACATCCAATTTCTGGATTAAACATCTCAAGTTATCCTTTACTAGTGTGAAGGATAACCCTAGTTAGTATTCACAAACTCACGGTTATTGGGTTAACACGAGATCTGATACCACTTGATCCATAAACGCTAGGACCTTTATAGTTAACTAAGCAAGAAAATAAATTGTGAACTGTGCCAAATGATGAATTAATGAAGCGAAAAAAAATGTTGAAATAATACAAAGTAACAAGCTTAAGGGGAACACATCAACATAGAATTTCAACCACAAAATTGAAGACAAGAAATTAATAATGGAGTTTGGAAAAATTCCTGTCTCTGGGTCCACTTTCAATGCGACGAATTGATTATTTATTCAAATGCAAAGGTTGCAATGAAATTGAGAATTTACAGAGACAAGACTGTGCTTAAGAACAAGAATTTACCCAATGTGATATCTCAAGTGTTCATGTGCAACACAACATCCTCCAGCATGAGAACCACAATCCATCCAAAGTATGAATGAAAGTTTGACCAATTCTCTCTCTATCTCTTTGTTTGATCTACTCATTCTTCTCCTCCTCCTCCCCGACCAACCATGTATGCAATGTTTAAATAGAGAATTCAAATCGATAAAGATCCGTGAAGTTTGTGCCAATTTTAAGACTAAATCAATCTTGATTCCCCAAATATCCTGAAGGATAATAATCCGTGGCCAAATTAGGATCAAATTGGAATGAATTATGGATCAAATCCATGAAACCATGTCCAAAAATATCAGAAAATTCGAAAAAAATGAAATTCACAGTTGAAATCCCTAGATTAAACTGGGGTGGCCATTGATCAAATCTACCGTTGATCATCTGTACTGTTGATATGCAACACCCTGATGATGATTTACTTGCTGTTGACTATCCACTTTCGAACTACAAGGAAACAAAATGATATGTGGTCTACTTTGACTGGTTGACGTCAGGGGTTGGCAGTTAGTGATGTTGAATCCGCAACCAAAATGCTGTTGAGCTCTAACTCCCGACTTTTCCATTGTTCTGCCATTTGGGAGTTGACAGCCCGCCTGAACAACACAATAGTGCTGCTTAAACTTGTTGAATTTCTACTCCTGACTATCCAATGTTTGGGGTTGGAAGTCATCATTTCCAACAAAATTCCAACCAAACCACACCGAATCCCGACACCTAACTGCTCAAATGCCAAAACTTCAAAGTGTTGTAACTTAGTCATTTGAGGTCCAAATTTAACAAAATTGGTATCGTCGGAAAGCTCTCGACGAGAACTCAAAAAATATAACCTTCCCTTAAATAATTAAAGAATATGACTATCAATCAAATGGGATATACTCCTGTATCATGTATGGTCCAATACACATTTGTAGACATACCCATATTCTCCTTTCCTTATCTTGATTGATTCTGGTGAGAAATTGGTAGCTTTACCAATTTCTTGTATGAAATACTATCTATATCTTTAGTCATTTGATACTAGAACTTTATTTTCCTTCTCCATGTCTTGGGATTTTTTTTTGCTACTAATTTTTCAATTTTCCTTAGTTTTGTGTCAATATCTACTATTTGTTTCACTACTTCTACCTCCATCACAACTACCTCACACCTTTTCATGTCTTTTGCAACTATTGTGATAGTGAATTCTACCCTTTCCTTCACTACCTCTATTTTCTTTGATTCCTTAAATCTTGACATGGGTAATCACACACATATTTGTCCCATAGAGAGTGCATCCAATAGTGGGACCAAAGAAGATGATGATATAGAATGGACCCAACTTCAACGGAGGAATGCATTTGTCTCCAGGATAGGGAACAACACAATTTTCTATGGTAAATGAACATATAGAATTATTCTTGAGTGAGAGAGAGATGGGAGAGTTTACTAACAAACCACATGTGGATCCAACAAACTAGCATGGATGACTTGAATGAGCAGCTGTGAAATGGTGGTAGCTTATCCATTTCTATTATGCTATATTAGATGTAGCCTGAATATGGCTGAGTGAGATATACATTATTGCTCAGTTGCTCAAATGGTTATTAGTTCCCTTCCTATTTATAGTCAGAATAGTTCAATGCTATCTAGTTGTGGGTAGCACAGTGCGAAGGAGTGACATTCTTTTAGTCAGAATAACGCACCAACCAACACTAAACCATATCAATAGCAATCAAATGAACATCCCTGAAGCATGGAAGGAACATGGTTTCAAAAGTATTCATGGAGACGCATGTCGTTTGAAAGAGGTCTTACAAATTCTATTGCAAAGCAAATGTGGTACAATGTAAATAGCTCACCTAATACAACGAGCAATGTATATAAGTATACCATATATCACTTTATGTATGTCTGTGATATATTATCTAGCATTACAATTCATGTTAATAGAAGGATTTTTTTTGAATTTGGTCCAATAAAGTTTTACCATGTCCCATTGAACCAAGGGAAAGTTCTAGAATGGAAAGAACGTGTTCATTGTGTAGCATGGGCCATCTTGTTGGACTCTCCATTAACATGTGGACACTAATTTGTCTTGGAGCATTACCATGGTTCTCTGAGATGTTTATTTTTATAATACATGGAATGTATTGAATATATAAAACCATGTCCCATGGAATGGATTGAATATATACATGAAGAGAGCAGAGGAAGGGAATGATGACACATACATTGGGACATGATGCTAAATAACCTAGCTCTTGACATCATTGCATGCAAAAAAACAATTAAAAATTGCAATAATACACTCTAGTGAGTAGTCTTGAGATTATAGAATGGCTTAGTTGTAATTTCAAAAGAAACCAAATCATTCCAATGTTTTAGCGAAAGGGACAAAGAGGGTGGCTTATGTTTTTTACCAAATACATTTCATTAGTTTGAAACACATAATTTGGAATATAAACATTCCCGACCATACTCCAATATTTGTGTTGAGAGATAAATAGGGTGGATTATGTTTTTCACCTAATACATTTCATTAATTTAAAACACATAATTTGGAATAGAAACATTCCCGATCATACTCCAATATTTGCTTTGAGAGATAAATAGGGAACGATTTATTATACTATAACAACATTTTTTTTTTTTTTTTTTTTTAATCAGATGGAAAGATCCACGGGAAACCCAGCAATACTTCCCCACATTCGTGGATGGTAGAGGTGGTAAACCACCAGCCATCCTAGCAGAAGGCCTAACCCCAGAGGACTCAAGGCTTGAAACCGTGACCTCCCCCCGAACCGAGAGAGTGTATGCACATCTTACCAATTGAGCTAACCCTTGGGGCTATACTATAACAACATATACATTAACACTTGTAACAAAAGGCCAATAATGCCTCCAACCTCTTGGCCCATGGATGGTGCCATCACACTGGATACATGTCTATTGCCATCCTTGAGACTCCAATCACATTTAATAAAATTTCTACTAAACTAGATCGAGCCTCGTTTTTTGTTTCAAAATTAGAGAAAAGAGTTTATGCAATAATCTAAATTTTAAATTCCAATAGTATTTATATATGTTTCAATTTTTTTTTTCAAAATGAGAGACAAAAGCTTATGCAATAGTCTAAATTTTAAATTCCAATAGCATTTATATATTTCAACTATTTATGTACATATGTCGATTACAATAATATAATATCGATATATTTTAACTTTTTCGGCTTTTGTACCTATCATTATTGTTTATTTTTTATGAACCAAAAGTTCATTCAATTGTATAGTTTCCCACCATTTTGGACTACTAATCGGACTTCGATTTATAATCTGCACACTATGTTTATTGTTGTCTCATTATCCAGACTATGTTGTTGGCATGGTTAGTGAATTTTTGCTATCAATAGTAAATATTCAATGGTTTTATTTTTGCTTTCCAAGTCCTAGGTGGTTAATTCATTAGCACTTAGTCTCCAAGGAGCTTCATCTCATCCACCATCAGCTTGGAACAAATTGTTATATTAATTGCAATTTGTCCTTATCACTAACATATTCATTTACATTGGTTAATGTTATATCTAAAGTGGCAGGACTATGCCATCACGTGGACTTGTTATACTTGTCGATGGCATGGAAGGTATATTCTTTTCAGTTTGCATGGACCATATATTAATTTTGGCAGGTGACCATAAAAAATCTCTAGTTTCCCATAATTTTACATAGGGCTGACCATTTTATTATTTGTATGAACATGTTAATTCTATTTATAATTGATAGCTAGTTGGATAATCAAATTGAAGTGTTATTGTATAGCCGATGACAGAAATATCGGGGTTGTAAAATACATTTAATGTCTCCCCTTGTATTTTCCACCATGCCTTACCATCTGGTAGTGCTCTCGTGATAAACATGCATCGTGGTGTGGCAAATTGAACCTATATTTAATGTTTTGGTTAGTCCCTAACTCCATAATAAATGATAACATGCCCTGCATGCCTTCTTTCATAGCTAGAATCATTAGAACAATGGTGGATTTATCTAGAGATATATATCATTTTATGAGTTTACTCAATTAGCCGGGTTTGTGGCTCTGCACAATTTTAACAAGAAATTATTATTTTTAGGGCTAATGATATTGTGATTTTGGACTCGTGGTTCTAATTGTCAAGCCTTCCATTCAAAGAATCAATTCTAGGTTCAGTTGAAACAAGACACAATTTATGTTAAAGAAATTGAGTTAGAGGCAATAACAGAGGAACAATCAACGGACTTAGGTTAGCTTGAACTAGTGGACTTAGTTAACCGAGTGAAAGTAGTGGCAACAAATCAAGTAAAAGAGGAATCCTAGGCATAAAAGCCAATTTCTAATTCATATTTACCATAACATACAGATGGAGAGCTATAACGTGTTTCAGTTTCATATCCATATCTATCCTAGGCCAAAACCTATTTTTTTTCCTCGATATGCCTTCCAGGCTAGCATTTCAAATTTTTTTTGAAGAGGAATGCATAGTTACCTTTTGGATTCACCATAATTTCAATATTTCCATGTGATTTCCACACCCAAGTTTGGAGTTTAGAAATTCCATCCCTATATAATTGTTCCATTTTTATTTAAGATGATATGGAATTCTAACTACTAGTCTTTTCAACAACCCCTTGATTCAATTCGATATTTATGTGAGATTCTTTTAATTTATCCAAGCCATTATTTTTGCATAATGCTCTTACCTCATTTGTGATATATTGAATTTATATATTCGATTTGTGTAGTTTATGCATAAGAATGCAAAACATGTAAGTATTTTCTTGTAGCACACTTTAGTACAGAATGGAATTATTGGGTAGATTAATGGTACCCAATTGACATCTGGTTAAAAATTGTATATTTTGAACTTAAATATGTATTATAAAAATATATTTCCAATGCAAATTGATTTCTAAATAGATCAAATTTATTATATGGAACCTTGAGTGTATCAAGGATTTCTCCTTTTAGCTTTCTACACCACTCAAAATTAGAGTCCTCCACACTCCTATAAATTTCATTAATAAATTCCCTCTACGCCCTAGGAAAATGTAAGTTTTTGTCATTTGCACGTTTATAATGCAAACCCTCACCAATATTGGGGCAAAAACTAAAGGGATAACCAGGTCATTGTTTAACTTAATTAATCCATCACAAATAATGTTTCCCCATTCTATCCATTTCACGCTATGTTGGTTAAATATTTCAATCTTAAAAATGCATATTATATTTATTATATGTGCTATGATTTTGTCCAAGATGTACACATGTTTCCTATCCCTTTGTCCAACATGTACACACATTTCCTATCCCCATGGAAACATTCACTTCCACATCACGAAAGACAACCTTTTCATAGGTCGTGAGCTTTGTACAGAAGAATGTACACAAATATAGCCTCACTGCTTTTGTGCATAGGGTGGTTGGAGGTAATTCACCAGGATACAATAGAGAATACATATGTTGTCATGGATGATTTGAGGATTGAAATTAGCAGGAGACATTGTTCAAGACTATGGAGGTTTTGTTCTCATAATTTATACATTGTTTCAATTCCAATGGAGTCCTATTATATGTATTTGCATTCCCAAACCTTTCCCATGACCTAGATGAGAAAATGGTTGGTTTTCATATATCACATTCAACTTAGTTTTCGGTAGGTATTACCTCTATACGACCTTGTTGGTTCTAGTGTTCACTTCATATCCCATTTGAATAAAACAACCCTTTGAAATGTGAAATATTTCGATCCAATATTACTCAATTACAAGACACTTCCTTTTCCAATGCTTTCTCGACATGGATGACTCCTTAACTTAAAATCATGTCAATTAGTCCCATGTTATTGGCAATAACGTCGAAGACAATGTCAAATGTGATTGAGTCTTTCATGTTATTGGAAATAATGTCGAAGACCTTGTTTTCTCAATCAGAAGTATCTCTTCGCTTCTAATAGCTTGCATTAAATGTATGGATTCTCCACCAAAGTTCTAAATACAACTATACCAAAATTCCTTATTATAATAACCTTCTTTTCTCTATCATATTTATGATCTTGAATACATTGACATGGGTTGTAGAAAATTTAAAATTTTGAAGGCATTTAAAAAATTGTTTAGTGAAGGTTTGTTTATAGATATTTTTAGTGTTAATGCACAATTAAAAGTTTCGAAAACATTGACATGGGTTGTAGCACATTTAAAAATTTGAAGGCACTACAAAAAGCAATGTTTAGTAAAGGGTTTTTAGATATTTTTAGTGTTAATACTTGCTAAAAGTTTCAAAAACATTCTTCACTAAAACCTCTTCAAATGACCATGACATTTTTTAAAGGAAAATTTGTAAATGTTCTTATCCAATAGACAAAAAGGTTGTATATGTTTGACCTATAGTATGATTCTACACATCATCACACATTGATGCACTAATACTAAGAGAAAGACTAGTAAACCTAAACAAAATTAATATGAAACACCAATACTCCAAACTAGATATGAATCTCTATGCTTGGAATAACATTCAAATATTTGAACCTCCTTTATGATATTGATCACCGAGGCATACTAACTCTCAAACCTTGGACAAGAAAGACACTACTCTAATTATACATAAAGCAAGAATTTTCCAAAATAGAGATAGAAGCATCGACTCACATTAGTAGGGATCCAATGTAGTTTATTGATAACAAATAATTTATCCACTTTGTTAATATCATAGCATTGGAATATTGGGTGGATTACCGTTTAGATGATGGAAGCCTATTTTGATGATTATATTATTATTACTTTATTAATAAATCATATTTTTTAATATTCATTGTACAAATTTGTTGTGTATTTAAATGAATATATAAAATGTCATATCAAAATAAAACTTTGCTTATAATTCAATAGGTTGAAGATACATATACAAAGAAATAATGTAGTTATGCTATTAGGGTCTGTATGATAATCCATCAATATAAAATATATTAAAATAATATTTTTTTTAATGGGTAGCATGACAATGGTTTATGAGTCAAGCATACAAAAGATTAAAATAACCAAAATATATAATAATAGATATTTTGGATATACATAATCTAATATGTAAAGATTAATAAATTGAATTTCTTAAAAAAAATTATTAATTTTTTTTTATCTTCTTTCATCAATTTTGTATTTCTTTTTTACTAATAAATTGAATTTCCTAAAAAGCTTTCTTATTAATTTTTTGATTTTTTTTCATTAATCTTGTATTTCCTTTTTTAACATGCTGGGAATGTTTTTCACATATTGGTTGCATTACATGCTTATTCTTCAACCTTTGGTCATTTTTTCTATTTCTCATGTTCAACATGTAAACATAGAAATTAAGGTAATTTATACATGTTATTTTCCAAGGGAAATTTTGTGGGAGAAACCCATGGAGCTTCCTCGTATTTCATGGATAGTACCCATTGTAAACTTACCGATGTTGAATATGGTGCATAAATTGGTGGGGATATTGACTGAGGAACACGATATATGCAACCAACCCAAGGGATTGACCTCGATACCTCTTGTAAGAAGTTCAAAAAATCAACCCCTTGAACTATCCCATAAGGACACATTAAGGTCAATTATATGGATGTAATTACATCATAATATACCTTTTATACTAATAATAGACAACTATATTCCTTCGCTACTATACTTTATTTTTCCCCCCAAAAAAATTAATCTATTTATTTCAAGATGAAATGGTGACATTACATTTAGCATGTGTTAAAGGAACACGAAAAAAAAAGATATAAACTCAAAATAACAAATAACCAATTAGGGAAATCCCAAAGGCTCTGTTGGCCTAGTACTTACATTTGACATTCACAATAAGTTAAATATCTCATACCTTGTATACTTGCAAGAGAAACCCAAAGTTGTATGAGGCCTAAGTGGTCTTTCTAATTTGTTCATATACTCTTTTAATATTCCATATTGAAAAAGATATACAAATAATTGTCTCATAAATAAATTCATCTTGTACCTTAGTGATCTCAAGCATTCATTTCCAATTTGGATAGACCTTTAACCGTTTCATTTAATTCTTTATACTTATCTGTGCATGAACAAGTAAGAAATATAGATAGGTTCTCCAGGTGTTAGATGGGATGCTCCATTGCATTATTTAGATTCATAGCATGAACAATTACCAAAACCAACCACTAGCTTTGAGTCCTTGAAAATATGAGGATTAGTGATGCCCCTATTTGCAACTATACCTACAAGGACAAGAATGGACTTAATCTCAACCATTTTTTCTCCCAAAATCCAAACCACAAGAGAAATTAAGGAAATGTCTCTTTGACAAGTATACAACTTCCCCTACACCAAAAAATGTTGGATTTCCTTTTGAAACTCATGAAAATAACACTAAGCCTTCTCCCTTTGTCAATATGAAACTCTCCCACCATGTGTGGTAGGTGAAGTGGGGCCCTTTTTGGACTTGAAGAAAAGTTGGAATTGGATTATGTTTAGGGAATGGGGAGAACAACCAACAACCAAAGAATAGATCCATGCTCTTTATCTTGGAAACTCTCTTCTATGTTTTTGACAAATTGAACCTATATTAATCTTTCGAGGTTCCCCCCTAATAATTGGGTTATCCAGGAAGGAAAGGGATACTAATGGCCCAGGACTAAGTTGATTGCTACAAAGAATCTATAGTATCCTTGGCTTATTTTACTTGATCCAATTCTTTAATCTTCTAAGGGGAAAAAAGTATGAAGCAGACTTCATGGAAAGTCAAGCAACATATTTGGATAAGCGGGTTTTGATTAAAATGGGGGAACCCCAAAGTTATATTGGCTTCCTTAGCATCATGAATTGAATGGATCATATTTGAATTCTTTTCATAACATATGAAGTTGGACCTCACAATTTTTTTCATGGTAGGAGATAGGTGGAAATATGCATGTGTAATAGGGAGGGGATTGAGGGAGGAGCTATAATTCACCCCCATCCCCTCTATAAATTTTCACGCCCGGATCCAGTTTCATTTGACATGAAAATTAAACTAGGCCTAATAGAGAAGCATGACGCCAGTGGGATAATATTGTTTGATCTAGTCTATATTCATATTCAATTAAGAGATGATGCAAGACATTCTATGCTCAATTTCTATGTTTTGTCCATTGTTTAGCTAGTTTTTGAAGGTTTGCTATTGCCATTGTTTCCATTATGGGGAATCAACTATTTAACAAGGGATGTGGTGAGTGATTCATTAGATGATTTGGGATATGTTGTCTCTTCAACAAGGGAAACCTTTTATCTTTTCCAATATCGAACTTCTTCCTGATTTCAATTATGTTTCCTCATTCCATAGAAAAACCTCTTAGTTACATCTTTGTTTGGTATAAATTCTTGGTATAAATTTCTTGTTATATCAACTTGGATGATATTTGAACTTTGGGGATTTTAAAATCATCAATATTGGACATTTCCATGGCCAGTCACATTATGTCTAGAGGTAATAATGGGAAAGGGTTGTATGGGATTAAGAAAATTCCAAGGCACCTAACATATCAGCTCGAATGGTATGCATAAGGTGATCGAATACTTAAGCATTTATTTGGAGAAAAAAGTTCTAAAACATGAAGAATTGGAATCCATTCTTGGAGGAAAAAAGCTCAAATCTAAAAAAATGGCCTATGATATAGAGATGCAATATAATATCATCTTGGGATATGCTTAGAGCTCATAATATTTGGTGGGACCTTTCTTGTTTTTATTGTATTTTTAAAGGTTCAAGATGATGATGAGGATACTATGCATTAGTTGAAGTATCTCTAGAGGGACAACACAAGATATCTAGAGATGTTTCTATAGAGGAATCCCATAGTGTGCATGTCTTTACTCAAGAAAGTTTTCCATATGATATATACTTGTATTTTTCTATCTGCATAGTTTTCCAAGAAATATAGTTATAGGTTTAGTAGAAATGGTTTAGAACTTATATTTAATAGGCTAATTTTGGGTTGGACTATAGTTTGTAAATTTGGATATGTATGCACTATTTTGCATATGCTATGAAATCTTTGTACTTATGACTATTTGCTATCTTTCTATCTCCATTATATATGTATGTATGTGCCTGTGTGTGTGTTTATTTATGTATATACACAAACACACATAGAAATATACATGTTTGTATGTATGTATGTACATACATAGATACACACATACATACATGTCTTGGTTTTTGTAAAAAAAATGAAACGCTCTGACCTATCTCATGGTATTTTTCACAACTTCTTTCTTAAGGCTTTAAAAAAACTTGCCAGGGAATTCTACTCGTATCTTTAAAAATCATGCCATTTTTGGTTATCCATAGAGCCCAAAACATAATCAATGATAAGGTTGCAGGTTTAGATACCTTGTCATCCTCCCGCCATGATATTATAAATTTATCCATGAAGTTTCCTACCCATAACTGAAAACCTCAATTTAAAGTGTTGTTTCCCAAACTGCCAAGGAAAATGAAAACCTACTGACATATGAAAAAATATTTTGAAGCACACCTAACATATACCTCAACCCACAAAGGAAATTTCTAATAAGACATCAAATGTGAGAATACTCAACCTTCAAAGGAAAATTTTAATAAGACATCCCATTTGAGAACTTTGTGCCTTAGAGACATACATTAAAACCATTTTTTTTATAAGTGGAGCTTTTATGTGCCATACCTTGGAACACCACCACTATAAATCCTAAAATTGGTCATCTTTGAACAATAGAGTATCCTAATTTTGTAGTATAAGTCTCTCCTGTAGGGCTTTTCAATTAGACTAAATGACCCTCTTCATCAATGATATTAATACACTTGGAGATCAACCTTTGGACATATGCTTCTCACTCATTTGTAAGGATTTACACTAGGCCAATATCCCTTACTAATCCCATCCACCCCTATAATAATTAACAACATCTAGGACTCGTGCATCATAAATAAAAAACTTTTCCAAATATTATGCAATTATCCAAACACAATGAAATATTATATCCTTCTCAACAACCAATCTAGGTATTGATTCCAATATACATTTTTGAACCAAGTCCAACTTTCCATGCAAGATAGATTTTAACCAGTGGGAATACTAGTACCAAATATTTGCATACAATGGAAACACTTTTATGTTTCTTTTGGGATTTCTTGTCCATTTGTCAATTGATAGAGGCCTTGATATACTTTTGAGTTATCATCATCTCCCATAACCCCTTTTTACTTAATAGCTTCCACATAATATTTGTAGCCAATGCCTTGCCAAAGTGAGATATTATTGAGATCCCAACCCCCAATCTTGTTTTCCTTTTCCAACCTATCCCATCTCACAAGTGTCATTGTTTTCTTACCTATTTTCCAATCCATAGGAAGATAAATATATGTTTTCCTATTTTTTTTGAAGAATCCCTTTAGATATAAGCTAGTGAGAGGCAATACACCAACATTAAATCTAAACCAACATCCTCCCTATAGGTTGTTTATAAAACCATAATGAAACCTATAAATCATATTTATTTTCCTTCAAATTGAATCCCAAATATTTGAGGCACTTATGGAACTCCACCTACTAAAATGCCAATAGTGACTTAATAGAATTCAGTTGACATAAGACATTGTTATGGAATTCAATAAATGATTTCCTTTAATTCACTTCTATTCAAGTAGCTTGTTAATACAACTCTAGAACCTATTGATACATTAATGCATACCTCATGGACCCATAAACAATAACATATTAGTAATGAACAATAAGCAAGTAAGATAAATGTTGCATCCCATATCTATCCATTTCATTGCACCATTGGATTTGTCATATATCATACCTTTGCTTAAACTTCAAAGTATCAAAATAAAGAATAGAGAATAAAGGGGACATCCCTGCCTTAATCCTTTGGATGGATGGAATAAGGAAGTAGTATAACCATTAATGAGCAAAGAAAAGGAAATTTAAGAATAACAACCTTTCACCAATCAACAATATCACTACAGAAACCCATGTGAAGCATAGTCAATATTATATATGACCATATTACTTTTGAATTTTGTCAAACTTTGATCTTTTAATATTTAAATGTAGAATTATCGAGTACTTAAAATCAATGAATCAGTCATACATATAAGAATTAACACAAACAAATTATGTACCCCGGGGAAACCCGCAAAACAATGAGGGAAGAAACCCTAGCAAATATCCTTAGCACATTTATATATAGAAGATAATGTCTTTTACAATTGAACATTACATTCGACACCCCTAGTGTAAGTTAAGAGAGAATTCAAACACCCCTGGTGATAATTAGTTAGCAATAGAGAAGATAGATAGATAAAAGAACTATGCAATGTATCCAACACATTACCAATTCACTAATTGAAGTATCATGCAAGAGATAGCGAATGCTTGCATGGAAGAAATATGTCTCATGTAGAAGGTAGTGAATGCTTGCATGGAAGAAAGAGGTCTCATGTAGAAGGTAGTGAATGCCTGCATGGAGAATTAGCTCTGCACCTTGATATTCTTAATATTGCATAACAAGTGTACAATACCTTTTCATTATTGGCATATTTATTTTCTCTTTTTACTTCAGGATGAAATCTCCTTCCAACTAGATGCTAGACCACTTAGTTAGGATGCTAACTCAAGCATTGTCATGCAAGTTTCATAACTCAAGTGTCATCTTTTAGTTTAACATAAGTGTCAATACTTAAGTGTTGTCTATTAGTTTAACTAAAGTGATATGATGCAAACCACTTTTAGTTAACTAGATAGTCTTCATTATCACATAGTTAATTCTCTTAATAGAATATCTTATTGATTGCATCACTTAAGTGATCAATTAGAGTTATCCTTAATTAGATGAAGTATTCCTTGTTAATATCACTTGGTGTTTAAAATTTTGATTTCTCCTTAATTAATTGAAGTATTTATCATGAGTAGTTCAAATTCTCTCTAATATCAATGCATATTATCTTTATCTCTTATCTTATATACATGGTCCACATGTTCCAACTTTAATTTATCTATCATAACAATTATACTAAGGATATTTGTCCAATGATGTGATTATATTAATTTAATATCATTCCAAGTATTCATATGCTAAAGTAATTCACTCTAGAGGTGTCTAGTCTCTACAGGAGACTTAATAGCTCATCCACCTCGAGTGACCATGGTTATTAAAACATCACACAACATTCATGCTTCGAGATGCAAAGCATTACCTCTACACATGAGGTACCACCTCAACACACGAAGATTTGAATTGACACACAAGTCCTTAGTATTTTTCAACAAGACTATACAACATCACCACTTTGACATATAAAATTACATTAGTCAACATGAGGCCTATCCTTTACACATAAGGATGCTTAGTCATCCTTGAGTCCAACTCAAGAATCTACTCCAAGTTTCCTGAGTCTAGCTCAAGAGTCCCAAGTTTCCTGAGTCCAACTCAGGCTCCCTAAGGAACTACCTCAACACATGAGGCCCAATCCAGGCGCACAATATTGGATTGGAGAATGACTCATGACGTTGTAACTTTAACACTCCCCCTCGGTGAGGGAGGCATTCTTTGCATGCCAAGATTGTCTCGAAAGTACCTATACTTCGTTAAGGATAGAGGATTGTCAAAATATCTGCAATCTGGTCATCAATAGAAATGTATTGAAGTATTATGACACCTCTCTAGATCATGTCATGATTTAGTGATACTTCATCTCAATGTGTTTTGACTTGTCATGAAACACATGGTTTTTGGAGAGATTAATGCATCTCTGATTGTTAGAGAAAATGAAAGTAGTCTCAAGATTCTCTCCAAACAACCCAACAAGTAGCTTCCTAATCCACATAGATTATTGGTAGGAGGTACTAGCTGTAATATACTTTGCTTCTATAGTTCTCTAGGTTACAGAACCCTGCTTCTGGTGGGACCAAGAGATTAAGTTGTATCCAAGCTAAAACAAAGTTTGAATATACTCTTTCAGTCCACAATGCTACCACCCCAATTAGAGTCAATATAACCAAGTAGCATCACTCCTCCAAGGGAGACATATATGCGTCCATAAGTAATAGTACCTCGAATTTATCTATAAGTAATTTCTTAGTAGAAACCCAATGTCCATCTCTAGGACCAGACATGAAATTACTCAAGATAATGACAACATAAGACATGTCAGATCTAATATGTATTAAATACATCAAGGAAGCAAATAGTTGTCTATACATAGTAGGATCCACTAGATCCGATTTGGAATCTGACCCAAGTAGTTTCCTTGGACTAGAAACCATTGGTGTAGTCATGGATTTACAATCCACCATACCAAACTTGCACAACACATCAATTGTGTACTTCCCATGCAAAAGTAAAATATCATATTTCCTTTTCCAAAATTCAAGACCAAGAAAATAATGCATAATACCCAAGCCTTTCATTTCAAACTCATAGAGAACTCCCTATTTCACCTATTTATTTGTTGTTCCTCTCCAGTAAGGAAAATGGCATCAACATAGAGAGGTAAGATTAGAGGTTTGTTCTTCACAATATTAAAATATAGGTCAGGGTTACCTTCGATCTTGGAGAATCCCAAGCTCTCAAGGTAGCTATCAATCCTCGAATACCAAGCCCTTAGGGCTTGCTTAATCCCATTCAAGGATTTATTCAATTTGCATACATGGGACTCCTTCCCATGAATTGCAAACCCCTCAAGTTGGTGTATATACACCTCTTCCTCAAACTCACCATTGAATAAGGAGGTATTCACATCCATTTGGTGAAGATTCCATCCAAGAACTAAAGAAGTGAAATCATGGCCCGAATAGTGGTGTACCTGGACACAGGAGCGAATGCCTGATCATAGTCTATACCTTCTTTCTGTGACAAACAACTAGCTACAAATAGTTCTTTATACTTTTCAATACTGCCATCAACTTCATGTTTGATTTTATAAAGCCACCTAGAAGTTACTACAGACTTCCATTCAGGTTTATGAACCACTTACCAAACATCATTATTCATAATATATTTGTATTCCTCTACCATGGCATATTTACATACTTGGTACTTAGCAGCTTCCTCATAGGTGTAAGATTTTGAATAAATGATGTGACTCATATGTGAAACATATCCTAAATATATTTAAGGTCTCATTTTCTCTCTGGAAGCACCTAATGGTGCTCCATTTTTTTCTTCCTCTTGTAGAATGTCTCGACACCATGCATATCTTCTCTTAGCAGGAGGTTGAACAAGAGAAATTTCAACCAGTTCTTTAGGGCCAAGCAAATTTAAGAGATTTTCTGAATTCTCCCTCTCAACATCTAAATGTGGAGAAACATAATCTGGAACCTCCATAATGGAAGTCTCATGCTCCTGCATATCTGAATCACAATGAAGTTCTTTAAAGTGCTCGAAGGAAACCTCTTCTTGAAATGTCACATTTCTGTTGACTTCAATGTGTCTTTATCATGGTACATAGATTTCGTAGGATTTGAAGGATTCACTATAACCAACAAAAGTCCCTTTCTTTATGGATGGATCCATATTTTTCCTATTCTCTTTTAGCAGATGAATGTAGACAGGACAACAAAAAATATTCAAGTGTCCAACATCTGTATTTTCACCAATGAAAACTTCTTTAGGAGTCTTCTCTCCTAGAATAGTATGAGGTATTCTATTCCGAATATAAACATCAGTGTTGGAGGCTTCTTCCCATAAAGAGGTAGGAATATCTTGATCACACATCATGGATTTTTCAACCTCACATATTGTTCTATTCTTCCTTTTGAAAACCCCATTCTGCTGAGGGTTATAAGGTACAATTATTTGTCTTCTTATCCCTACATCATGATAGAAATAATTAAATTCATGTGACTCAAAATCACCTCCATTATTAGATATCAAAGCGTGAATATTATTTCAATTTGATTCTCCACCAGTGCTTTAAAATATTGAAACTTGCTAAAAGTTTCACTCTTATACTTTAGAAAATAGATCCATGACTTACGAGAGAAGTCATCTATAAAAAGCACATGGTACAAATAGTCGCTTAAGGATGGTGCTGACATAGTACCGCATACATATAAATGGATCAAATCTAGGGTCCCTTTGGATCTATTGGTACTGCTAGGAAAACTCTTCTTGATGTTATTCCCAAGAGCGTAACCTCTATAGAAACTATCATTCTTAGATTGAAATATAGGCATATATTTTACCATCTTTTGCAATCAAGGTAGCGCTTTGAATGGATATGACCAATCCTTTGATTCTATAGTTCACAAGGACTAATTGTTTCATGGATCATGGATTTGATGTAATTTCCAATAACCTTGTAGAGACCTCCTTCTCTAACTCCAATCACAGATGCATAATTAAACTTTGAATTCTTAGGACATTAGCACAACTGATTGTCTATAATTATTATCATGAAATATTTATCTTCTAAAACAAAAATAGACAGGAGGTTCTTCTTCAAACTAGGAACATACAAAATATCATCAAGATGGATTATATCACCTGAATTCAACTGAAAGGAAGTTGATCCAACTCCTTGGATGGAATAGGTGGTATTATCTCCAAGTTCCACTTGACATCGTAACTTTTTCTCCTTCATATCTGTGATAGCACTCCTATATCCAGTCATGTGTTTGGATGCTCCACTATCAACCAACTATGTCTCAACACTAGTGCTAATGGATATAGATAGGGTTGAGACAAGATAATACTCCTTCCTTGTCTGCTGATTATCGAATTCTTTCTTTCTTGTAGATTCACCTTCTGTAGCAGTAGAAGCATGAATTATAACCTTGAAATTCATATTTTCTTTTCCTAAAACTCTCTTGCATAGTGGCTCGTCTTATTATAGTTGAAGCATTTGAATTTGTACTTATCAAATTTCTTGTTGAATTCTTTTTCCTTTTGATGAGGAAACTTCTTCTAAGAGAAATATTTATTTCCTCTCTTCATCCTTTCCATAAGAGAAATGTTATGTTCTTTGGAGGAAGCAGTCTTGCTTTGGATTCACCCTTCTTCTTGGAGGAAATCATGCCACAGTCTCTCAAAGTTAGGTTGCACCTCTTGACCATTAACAATGGCCAAGAATGTCTCCCATGAGGATGGAAGACCATTGACAATAATTTGAATGAGATCATCATCATCGACAGTCACTCCAATTCTCATGAATGTATCTCTTACTATAGATATATTTGTAAATAAGGAAGAAACTGTCTCATCCTTCTCCATCTTTAGATTGTTCTTCAAGGCCGTCTTTTGACTCAGAGCCTTTTTCTCTTAAATATTTTTCAAAGTGTCAAAAACTATTTTTCAGTATTCAATGGAGTAATCGTTGGCATCAAATTGTCTTTAACCAAATCATAAATGATTCCCTCATATATGGATTGATTCTTCTTGAAAGCAATGCACCCAGCATTAGCAGTAGGATCTTCAACAAAATTGGATACATATCCATCAAGGCAATGTTGTTCCAATATGTTAAGAATCCTATCCTTCTAAGTATTGAAGTTCGAAGTTACTTCAAGTCGGTCTTCCAACCTTACTAAGATTGAGGCCATTGTTCTTCAAGTGTTGTGCTCAACTTCTACCACTTAGGATCAACATAGGCCCAATTTTGATTGCAAAACTTATCTCATTCACACCCTAAGATCTGATACCATATTGAATTTTATCAAAATTTTACCTTTTAATATTTAAATGCAGAATTACCAAGTACTTGAAATCAATGAATCAATCATACACATAAGCATTCACATTCACTCATAACACAGTATTTACCAAGAGGAAACCCTCAAAACAACCAGGGAGAAAAACCCAACAAATATCCTTAGCACAATGATAGATAGGAGAGAATGTATTTTGCAATTGCATATTACATTCAACACCCCTTGTGCAAGATAAGAGATAATTCAAACACCCCTGCTATTGATTACTTAGAGATAGAGAATATATATATATATATAAGAACTCTGCAATGTGTCCAACACATTACCAATTTGCTAATTGAGGTCTCATGCAAGAGATAGAGAATTCATGCATGGAAGAAAGAGGTCTCATGTAGAAGGTAGTGAATGTCTGAATGGAGAATTAGCTCTACACGTTGATCTTCTCAACCTTGCATAACAACTACGCAATACCTTTTCATTATTGGCATATATCTTTTATATTTTTACTTCAATATGTACTCACCTTCCAAATGGATTCCATACCACTTTGTTAGTGGAGTATTCTACAACTGAAGCTATATCCTACTCTCCTATTTCTATTGGGTGGGTCAATCCCAATCGACATAAAACAAATAATTAGCACAATAATCCTAATATCTTAAACCTTCTTTCATGGAGTTTGAGAAGGGGCGGTGTTATCAAACCAAATGGCACTTCTCCGTTCAAGTGCCAACATTCCTTATGTTGGTACACAAAAGGACATTTTAGGATTGAAGTTTTCCAAAACACTATAGATGGGCATGACTTAAGATGCATTTACCCTTGAACCAACTTGCTATATAATTTTTCTAAGTGTTGAGTTGCGTACGCGACTATCTCCATTGCAACTCATGTACGTAAGTGACTATCTCCATTGCAACTCGCGTACTGTACGTGACTATCTACATTGCAACCCATGTACATCATCATACACAGGTTTCCTTTAAGCAACTCACGTGTCATATGCGGGTTGCCTATATCAATAGTCACGTACATCTTGATTCGACCTTAAAAAATATAAAACATGATTAATGGAGATTAGTTGGGCCCTAATCATTAACTATCCCAACTGTTTCAACCACCCCAACCTTCGAAATCACTCTATTTACCAAAGTATAAATAGAGGCCTTGGGGAGGGCATTAACAACCAAGATTGGAGAGAAAAGTTATGCTGGTGCTATATCTTCAGAAGTCTTGGAGCAGCAAAACTCAGAGTCCTTTGGTTGCAGAGGATTCCTTGTCTCAGAAGCTGGGTTGTACTCTTATCTCATTCACTGATTGTTAATAAAGAGAATTCTTCTTCCAACATTGTGTTGAGTCTCATTCATGTATCGTGATTAATGAATGTATTTGATTATGTATTTGATATATTGTTTATCTAACCTCTTATATATACATGCATGAGATAGTACTTGGAGAATTTTCTCTTTACAGGTGAAAGAGGTGCATCCCTGGAAGCTTTGGAGAGAAGAGGAGCGGGAGAAGATCAAGCTTGGATCAACTGTCAGTAATAGGGTAAGTCAAGACTTTCTTCCTAGTCCCTTTCTATTCTATGGTAAAGCTGATTGTCTGCAAGGTTAGTAGTAAGTTGGTAACCCCAGACCCTAGGTTACAAGGATGCTTAATCCTAAACAACAGAACTGGCGACTCCGCTGGGGAGTCCAGCCTGCTATGGGTTAATCCTATAGATCCTTGCCTAGTCTTTTCTCTGATTCAGTGTATGGTTTATATATTGGTTTTTACTTGCAGTAGTGTTTTAGAGACCTTCATAATTTTTTCTTTTTTGAATTTTCTTTTGTCCTGTACGCGGGTTGCTATGCTACACAGTCACGTACAAAAGCTTGTATACGCGGGTTGCTATTCTAAACAGTCGCATACAGTACATGGGTTGTTCTATTAGACAATTGCGTACATATCTTAGCAGCAAAATTTTGGGTAGGGTTTCCTATCCCTGTCTTATTTGGATTTTTCCTTGCTTTGGCGTCTTCTAGTACTAGCACTTCACTGTAGGTTTGAAATCCCTGTGCACCATACTTTGTGCTTTTCAGTAAGCCGTTGATTTTTTTGTTGTTTGAATATTATTTCTTTTAGCAATTTGAGGTGGATTATCCATTTTGGGTGATAGGTTCAGTGCTGTGTATCTGAATCAGTGATCAAGGTTTTAGATACCTTGTACCCCTTACTATTTCCAAGTAGTTTCAATTTGTCACTTGCCTTTTAATGATTTCAGTGGATTTCATTCATTGTTTCTTCCCAAGCTATGTGTTTGGCAAGTCTCTTCCTTCGGTGGTTGATTTTTGGTTCTTATAAGTTTGCTATACTTCATTTTGCTTTCTTTATAGTCTGATTATTCAAGCATACTTAAGAATTTTTGCATTTAGGTGCATNAATATCACTTTGCTTCACATCGGTAACTAGTGCCATTTCTTTCATCATCTTCATCTGCCCCAGCGGTCGAGCGGCGATGTAGAGGGAAGCGACGTGGAGGTAGCTGGACACCTTCGTTCTCTGTATAGTTCTGCCACTCTCCACGAATTCTTTGTAAATTTCCTGCGCTCTGTCCACAACAATTCCACTCATGTTCATGGCCAAGCCGTAGTCTTGGATCGTTCGACATGATTCGCCGGAACGACCAGTTCTGAGTCGACCGTTGATGGTAATGGAGGTAATTTCGCCTCCTCCTTTACTGTTGGCTGTTTCGATCCTCTGAGCGCTTNTATCGAGTCTATAATATCATAGTGATTCATGCCACTTACCCTCTGACTAAAAACAACCCTTAAACCGAATAGAGGCGGCAACGGCGCCAATGTTGAGTCTAGGGTTTCAACATTATTCAAGCATACATTAGATTCATACACAGCGATCAAAGACAAGAAATGTGGGAAAGGACGTCCAATCCGTCTTTGCATTATCTTTGGTAATTATTTATACATTATGAGGTAGGTTGGAGCGGTTGTACCCGCTCCAACTACCTATTTGTTAATATTTATTTATCTTTTAAACTATAATTACATGATGACATTTAGGAGGTAATTATCCCCCTCTACATCTCCCCCACAAACAAAATGTTTCTTCGTCCCGAAGAAAACAAAGAGAACTGCATCAACGTCCTGGGTCTCTGCTACTGCGGAGTAGTCCTCACTGTGCATCAACCATGCATACCGGTCTGCATAGGTAACTCAGCCGCAACAGCCGCCAGCTTGATAGGAAAATGCATGTGTACAAGGCTCTACTGTGACTGGTTACTCTTCAACCTCCATCTTCAATCTGACAATAGTCCATCGAAGTCTCATCCTCTCACAACGGCGGGAAACCATATTCTTCCGCAACTAGGCCTTTTGGTTTAAAGCCTCACCCGGGCTCATCTGACCGGCAATAGGTTCAGTGCTGTGTATCTGAATCAGTGATCAAGGTTTTAGATACCTTGTACCCCTTACTATTTCCAAGTAGTTTCAATTTGTCACTTGCCTTTTAATGATTTCAGTGGATTTCATTCATTGTTTCTTCCCAAGCTATGTGTTTGGCAAGTCTCTTCCTTAGGTGGTTGATTTTTGGTTCTTATAAGTTTGCTATACTTCATTTTGCTTTCTTTATAGTCTGATTATTCAAGCATACTTAAGAATTTTTGCATTTAGGTGCATNTCTATTTCATTTCTCTGTCTTCTGGCTTTCCGAGGTCACAACCTAGGAACAGTTTCAGCATTTTGATAATGAGGGGTACATTGTCATCATGTTCATTGAAGCGCTTCGC
>LPNX010233390.1:504070-548920 GCA_001517045.1 Pseudotsuga menziesii
TGATTCACGCCACTTACCCTCTGACTAAAAACAACCCTTAAAATGAAAAATATAATTTAAAATTTATTAGTAAGTTTTGTTTTATAGGGTCATACACCTACTAGCTTAGGCTAGAATTGTGGGATAGGAAGTGTAAAATCCCCACAAGTGCTTAAATTTAGACGTAGTTGGCCAATCGATAGGTAAATCCTTCTCTGTGTTGATAGTATCTGGGAAGCTCCTCTCAAACGGGAGTTAATCATGAGGCCATGTGGAGGCTTGGACTAAGGAGATAACCCTCTGATTCCTTGTCAAAACCTAGACCAAGGTTTTTACGCATCTGGGGATTCTGTCCTAGACAGAGTTCTGCACTTTGCTACCCTGCCCATGCGTACAAATCAGGTTTGCGACTGTCCCCCTAGACTATTGATATAGTTAAGGTAGCCTCTAGTCTCTTGGACATGTAGGGTTTATACACAGGTAAACTGAAAGGCTATTTCTGGTTCACCTTGGATGAGTTTGGAAGGTAACCCTTGTTGAAAGTGTAGGAGGGCGGTGGGTGATTCATCCACTTGTGCCTAAGAACCTCTTCAAGGATGCTAAGAAACTGTCTCTCAGCTTTCTTCAGGAAAGCATATCTTATACCCTTTGTGATTGTTGAGACTTTAGGAAATTTTGTAGTGATTTCTCTATGGTTTGTTTGTGTTTTTAGCCGACCTTAGGGTGTGAAGAGTAAAATTTACAATCATGGAGGACCAATTTGTTAGAAGGTCACAAAGGTTGCAAAACCTTCCTCCACTTATCACATTGGAACCTCCACCTCCCCCTCTAAGGCATAGATCGGACACAGATGGTTCTTTAGAACCGATAGGATTTAGTGAAGTTCCAGGTGAACCAGAACTTAGGGAAAATCGTTTTAATTTAAACAAAGTTGAGATAGAAGACTTGCAATATGACGAGTTTGCAAGGAAATTTGATTCACCTCTAACTGACTTAAACGATCTTGTGATCATTCAGGTTCATCCTTTCAATCCACCCGTGATTGGTGTCCCTTTGGGCAAACTAATGTCTACTGCAGGAGAAAGTTATTCTACTTCCGCCTCAGCCGCTCCGGCTGAAGGGGTGCCACCTCCCCTAGTAGGTGCCCCTAGATCAAGTTTACCTACTACACCATTAACTCCAGCTAGCCGAGTGTTTCAACCACCTGCTCCCACAAGTTTAGCAAGTACTTCTGGTGGTATTGTCACTAGGATTCCTAGTGTACCTACAGTTCCTACTTCCTTCGAACACAGTGCTCAAAGTGGTCCTATAGGATCCTCGGCTTTTGTCTAGGGATTTTCTTGGAATGGAGGGAAGATTCCCCCATCCACTCCATATGTAGGCCCAACACCTGCATATGTAGGGGTGCAGTTCGAAAACACTAATCCTTATGGTCAAGGTTTTCAAACTCCAGTTTTAGCTCCTTTCACGAGCTCTCCTTTCTTTCTTTTCAATGGAGGGATACCTGCTCCTGTATTCCAAACCCTAGCTTCGACTGGGACAGCTGAAACCTCATACACTGCACTGCACATAAACAATCCATTGGCTTATGGATGGAATCCTTTCCAAAGTAGCCCAAACACTTCGCAATCGGCAACCGGGGGTAACCCCACCTTCACATATGGGAATATGGGGGCAAGTCCCTCTAATCCCCAAATTGGTACCTTCAGTGCTCTGGTTAGACCCAAGCTCCCTTTCTTAGCAACGTTAAATTTGCCAAATTTGTTGATACTTTTGAATGAACCAGTGAGACATAACTCCTTCTGGCCACCTGTTCCTACCAAGCTGGCCTCAGATATCCCAAAATTCGAAGGCAAATTTGGTGATGATCCGGGAGCTCATGTCACCACTTTCCATTTGTGGTGCTCTTCCAACTCACTGAACGAAGATTCAGTTCGATTGAGGTTGTTCCAAAGAACTTTAACCAGTACTGCAAAATGGTATATTGAATTGCCTTCTGCTACGTTTAACAGTTTTTGGGACTTGGCTAAGGTATTCCTTAGTCACTTCCAACTTCCTATCTGATATGATTTCGGGACAGACTTGTTGTCTACCTTTCGGTAGGACAAGGCCACTCATATTTCAGATCACATCCAAGAGTGGAGAAGATGGAAGAGCCTTATCAAAGCAATTATTCCTCCTGAATTCTTATTAGAATGGTTCCTTAAATCCCTATTGCCATATATATCTAGGGATGTATCTACTTCGGTAGTGACCAATGAAGAAGAAGCTATCCTTAGGTCCCAACAACTAGATTTGATATATTATCAGTATGGGATTTTATATGAAATTATCCCTCAAGCACCAAGGCCAACACACAATGTAGAGAAACCTAATCCTGGACCCCATGTTGATGGTGTGGTTGGTTCTGTGAAATCACCCACTGTAGAGTCTTTGGCTAAACAACTCCATGAGCTCTCTGTCAAACAGTCTACGACGGAGGCAGCAAAGGATTCCCCCTCACCCTAGAATGAAAATGTTTTTGTACAATCCTCTCAGAAGGGAAATCAGTAGCCCGATGGGAAAAAGAAGAAAGGGAAAAAGGGTGAGGGAAACCAAAACAAGCAAAAACCCACAAACAATGCTGATGGGGGGAAAAAAGAAAAGAAGAAGGTGAAATTCCCATGTAAGTTGTGCCATGAATATCACCTGACCCATCTATGTCCCCTTATGGAACAAGATCAGAAGCTGTTAAAAGGCCAACAACCGGCTGTCCCAAAGGATCCTCTTCCCCAAGGATAGAATTCTGCTTCAACTTCAAATGTAGCAGGGGGCACCCTAAATGCTCCTGACCCCAATTATATCAACATGTTTCAATCTGAGACTTTATTACAGACCAGGAACAAGAACTATGAAAAAGAGGCTTCAGAGAAGGGTAAGTCAATAGGTGAAACTTCCAACCCTCTCACGATTGAGAAGCTTTCCGAACCTATGCCCAAGATACCAAAAGGTGTCTTCAAGAAAACCTTGCATAATCGTAATGCTAGGGCTACAGCAAACTACTCCGTAGTTGAAGATTTATCCCAAACTCCTTGTGTGATGTCGGATTTAGAGGTGTTATAGAGTTGTCTCACACAGCAAGATGCACTCTTAGCAGCCTTAGGCAGTATGGACTCATTGAGCCTCTTGGCGAAGTTTAATTTGTCTAATGTCAAAATTCACCTGCCATATCATGTATCCTTATCGATAGATGCCATCCATGGTGGAAAGACCATTGGAAGGGTAGTTGTTGATGAGGGTGCTTCTACATGTGTCATGTCCCCGTCTTGTTGGAAATATCTTGGATCTCCAGAGTTGGTTCCATCGAACACCCTACTTACTACTTTCGATGGAAGGTCATTTTGTCCACATGGTATCCTATCGGCTTTTGAAATTAAGTTGGTAGGGAAAGCAGTGTCTGTTGAGGTATAGGTGATTGATGCACCTTTGGATTATAACTTGCTCTTGGGGAGAAGTTGGACTTATGCCATGTAAGCTATTGCATCGGTCGTATTTCGGGTGGTAGTGATTCCACACAAAGGGAAGTTGGTTACTATATACCAACTTAGTTTTACTCAAAAAGGTCGCAAGGAAAGTAATGAATCCACCGTACCATTGGTTGATCAGGTTAGACCTGCTTCAGAGGGCTTAGGGGCTAGAATGTATGCATCGTTGATGGGCACATTTGATATTCCAGCTCCGATTAATTATATAGGTTCTACTAGTGTAGGGAAGTCTATAGCAATGGTTGTTGATAGAACAGATCCTTGGGTTCTTCCTTCCCACCATGAACCTGAAGTGCCCTTATTAGCAGTGGAAGTAGCTTATCAAGCTATCATTCATACCATTGTTGATCCCATTCCGGTCCCTCTCACAGTCTCAGAGGAGCTGGAAGAAGCCTATTTGCCTGCTTGGGCAGAGAACTATTTACATTCTAGAAATTGATTAGATATGGTTTTACCTTCGGATGAAGGCATTCTGGAAGCCATGTGCAGATGAGATAAGATCTATGAATATCTTCACCATCAATCATGTTTTCTTCCAGAGTTAAGCAGGATCGAGAACCAGGAGTTCCATATGAGACTGGCAGATGATGTTGATACACCTATTGGTCCCTTACCAAGGGAAGGCATATTTGCTGAGGGGAATATGGCAAAAATTTCTACTACGATTCCTATCAACATCTCTGCAAAACCAAACGTTGTGGAAAATGTACACATCGACGCGAATTGCTCTCCAGAGGAGATTACGATTTATACATCCTTGTTTAAGGAATTCCGTGACGTATTTTCCTGGTCATATGAGGATATTCTAGGCATTGATTCATCAATAGTCGAAATCGAAATCTGAACTTACCCTGACGCTAGACCCATTCAACAAAATTTGAGACCTATCAACCCGCATAAAGCGGCGGTGGTTAAGGCTGAAATTAAGAAACTGCTGAAAGCCGGTTTCATTTACCCCATAGCTTTGACAGAATGGGTATGAAACCCTATTCCTGTTGACAAAAAGAAAGGGACTATATGCGTTTGTACTGATTTTCAAGATCTAAACAAAGCCTGTCCCAAGGACAACTACCCCACGCCATTTATAGATCAAATTATTGATTCCTATGCGGGAAGTGAAGTCTTTTCGTTTATGGATGGTTTCTCTGGGTATAATCAAATCCAAATTAAACTGGAAGATGAACATAAAACAACTTTTATTTGTCCTTGGGGTACCTTCGTGTACAAGAAAATGCCCTTTGGATTGAAAAATGCAGGGAAAACCTTTCAGTGGGCAATGAATTTTGGCTTTCACGACATTAAAGCCATTGTCAAACCCTACCTTGATGATCTGCCAGCACATTATCGTAAGAGGATCGATCACCTAGATCACTTGCATTTGATTTTTGAACGATGCAGATACTACAAAATTCACTTGAATCCCCACAAGTGAGTTTTCTGTGTTGAGTCAGGGAGACTGCTCGGATTCATTGCTTCCAACAAAGGCATTCGGGTGGATCCTTTGAAAGTTGAGGCCATTGTAAATCTACCTCCTCCTTGTTCTATCAGGCAGCTTCAAAGCCTACAGGGGAAGTCCAACTTCCTTCGATGTTTTATTGTAAATTATTCCAAGATTACTAAAGGTTTCATATGCCTATTGAAACTAGACACCCCATTTGTATGGGATGAAATTACACAACTTGCATTCGAGGCATTAAAAAATGATTTGTTATCGGCACCGTTATTGTGCCCGCTAGATTACTCTCAAGATTTTATATTGTATCTGGCTGCATCTGAGTCAACCATAGGGGTAGTACTAGTCTAGGAGGATGATAATATCCAAGAGCATGTCATCTACTATCTCATTCATGCTTTAGCCGGCCCTGAACTTAGGTATTCCCATGTCAAGAAGTTGGCCTTGGCAGCTGTGTATGCTGTTCAGAGGTCGCGTCACTACATCTTATTGAGGACCATGATGATAATGGCAGATGTTAATCCTTTCCAATATGTTTTGTCCCAATGGATAGTTGGAGGAAAATTCAACAAATGGATTGTCATTCTTTAGGAGTTTGACTTAGATTTCCAATCCGCCAAATCCAAGAAATCCTTAGGTTTTGCTGAGCTCATTACAGAATTTCTAGTAGAGGAAGATGTAGCCATTGAATAAGAATCATTCCCAGATAAGCATATCTTTTTTATTTCCACCTCTAACCCATGGTATGAAGATATAATTATCTATCTCTAGACTTTGAAGTACCCTGCAGCCTTCTCGCGGGAAGAACGACATAAACTACGCGTACATGCCAAGAACTGCCTCATTATTGGAGATACTTTATATCGTAGGGGGGTATATTTTGTTTTGCGTCGATGTCTTACCCATGAAGAAGCAGAGACTGTCCTAAATTATGCCCATAGTGGAGCATGTGGGGGTCATTTATCTGGGTTAGCAATGACCCATAATATCTTACGTGCCGGTTATTTCTGGCCCACAATCTTTAAAGATTCTGTGGAAGCCATGAAGCATTGTCATCCTTGTCAACTTTACACCAGAAAGATGCGGTCGCAACCTGCTCCGTTATTTCCTGTCATCTCAGCGGGCCCCTTCATGAAGTGGGGGATAGATTATGTGATGTGCAACCCAGTCTCAGCTGGGGGGCACAAACATATCATTGTCGCTGTATATTATTTCATGAAGTGGGTAGAGGTAATGCCCACCTATAAAGCTGACGGGGAAACTGCATATTTTTTCATTTTCAACCAAATTATCGCATGATTCAGTATCCCTAAAGTGATTGTCACTGACCATGGCAGTCACTTCCAAAATAGTATGATGACTGAATTGACCACTGTGCTAGGGTTTAGACAAGAGCATTCATCTTCATTCTATCCTCAAGAAAATGGTTAGGTCGAGGCTGTAAATAAAACTTTGAAGACTATTCTCAAACGTACTATTAATGCATCCCATTCCAATTGGCACATCATGCTGTATCTTGCACTTTGGGCATATTGGACCAATGTGAAAACTGCTACAGGGTTTTCTCCTTTCCAACTCATTTATAGAGTGGAAGCAGTCACCCCAGTCGAATGCGAAATCCCGTCCTTAAATATTTCTATTCATGTGTTACCTGATATGACTGAGATGGAAGAACATTTATTACATTTAGAACATCTAGATGAGCAACTTAGAGATGTGCTAACAGCAAACGAAGCTCATAAAAATAGGGTAAAAATCCAATACGATAAATTGGTCAAGATTCAGATTTTTTTTGAAGGGGAGCTTGTCTCGCTCTGGGATCAGGACAAAGAACCCCTAGGGGCAGGAAAATTCAGGTCTATGTGGTTAGGGCCTTATGTCATGTCCAAGTTGTTGAAGAAATGTGCATATGAATTGACAGATTTCAAAGGGAATAAGTTGCCTGAGCCCAGAAATGGGCTCTACTTGAAAAAGTACTATGCTTAGGCTTAGCGTTTTTTCCTGTATTTTTATTGTATGTATTTTTATGTATTGTAGTTCGTCAGTTTGTGTTTTTATACCATTTGTTGGTTGTTACATATGTCTTTCGAGTGGTTCGTAATTTTCGTTGATGGCACCAGTCGCCACACTTGTAATCTGGCTTCAGCCGCATGGGTCATTTACTTGCCCTTAGGATAGCTAGTTGCCTCTTGAGGCGCTTGGTTAGGTCCTACTACCAATAATGTGGCTGAATATAAGGATTTCATTGAGCTTTTATGGGATGCTTTGTCATGTGGTATCACTCAGCTAGAAGTCCGACTTGACTCTCAACTGGTGGTTTCCCAGCTCAATCAAGCTTATTAGGTGCGAAACCCTATTTTAATACATCAGTTTATGCAAGTTAGGTTATTGGAAATAAATTTTGAGTTTATTACATTCAATCATATTCCAAGAAATCAAAATTCATTAACTGATGCGTATGCTAATTATANATGCTCCCAATTCTAAGCTTGAACACCTTGGTCCCCCTGATCATCTTGATCACCCTACTCTCGGGATTCTTCAGCCTCCTCGGGTGCAACAACCTCAATGGAATCAATATATACAAGTACTGCTCTAGCTACCCGCCTCATAAGGCTTATCCATACAGGTGGTATACCAACCATTAGCTCCTGCATAGTGGCAGGGATATGCTCAATGCGTAATGTAGGTACTCCTTGGGTAAGCCTGGCCAACTTTCCCTCAAGAACCCTAATCAAACCCTAGTCCTCTCCCACCATAGGACGCACATACATGCGTGGATGCCCAACAAGGAGGACTGGTCCAATATCTACATTTTAACATTTTAAAAGGATTAAAAACTCTTATACATATGTATATATCTTTATAATTAAAATTCATAAAAATTTTAAAACTTGAAAACAAAAATACTTGACTATCCCCATGCTCCTCCAGGAGGGAGGACAAGGTCAGTGTCACCTCAAAAATCTAGTCCAGCATATGGAAACTACTTCAATGCTGGTAACTATCACTCCCACAAAATGTAGAAGTCGTTGTCATATACGCTTTGAATCGATCCACCACCTCCTTGGCAGAGGAAGATCTCTCCCCACCTACTCATTCTAGGCTGACGGGGAGAACGAATTGGTAGTGGTACTCCAAGACTCAAACTGGGCACCCTCTCAAAGAAAAAGGCCACCAACATGCTAGAATAACCAAAGTTTTTTCACCGGCCTCTTTTACAATCAGAGAGTTGCTTCCTCATTATCGGGATTACTCCCGAACACCAGTCATATAGAGCTCCCTGTAGACAGTCCACTACAAGTCTCATTTGGTTTCTAGTTGCAAGGTGAAGTGATGATGACCCTGCAACCCTCACTATAGTACTCACCAATACTTGTAATGGCAAGCTGTGAATATGAATAATAGGGTTGTAGATACCCCTCTTTTGAGTACCAGGTTCACAGTATATATCTATGTAGTTCTGTACACTTAGAAGGTCATCGCCTCTGTCGGTACTTTCAAGTTCACCGGAGCTCCCCATTGTGATAAAACTGAGGATAAATAGGCATCTTCCAAAGTAACCTCTAGAAACTCACCTTGAAGGTCAAACATCTCGAGATCATGATCCCAATAGTTTATCAAAAACTCTAGTAGGCAGACATTTGATCGCATAGGTGAGGTACATAAGAATTTCAATAACCCACTTTGCTACAAAGCATTTACTGTGGGGGTATCTTGTAGAGATTGTTGGTCCATGTCTTCATGTTCCCTCTCCTTCTACTCAAGCACCATATTTCAATCTGATAACAAGCCATTTATAAACCATTAAATTCATATAAAAATTTGTTTTTTTGGCCCTACATAGCCTTTTTCTACCTCGTGCAGTTTATGTGACTGTCCTTTGGACAAGTTGTGTACTGTACATGAATTGCCTTCGGGAAACCTGCATACAAAACGCATGTACACGATTGTTGACATACCATACCCGCATACTTAGCGTGACTATTTTGAGGATGATGAAAAACATGAAAATTTAGCCAAAAATTGAAATTTTCTTGGATCAAATGAAAGAGAATGGAGTGCAGTTTTACCTAGCACTTGCGGTTTCGAGAATTGTCCACCGAGTTGTCCACAACGAGCAATCAAAGGTAGAGGTAAAAATTGTCTATTTTGGGTAAAAAATCAAATGGTGAGTTTTGATTTATATTTTGAACTATTTATAGAAATAATATTTTCAAAGTGGGTTTTTTCCCTATAGTTCATATTTTTTATATAAAATGAAACTAATGCCACATCTTTTTTCTTCAATGTGATATGTCTATGGTCATTTAAAGTTGTTTTTTCTCATATAGGATGGTTTTTGGTCATTTCACATGCATTTTTCAATTATACCTAATCCATTTTAATCCTAGCATTAACACTTTGACCACATGCTATGGTATTTTTAACCATTAGTACCTCGTTTATGCCATTGTTCTTCCGTGGATAGGGATTTCCTCACATGAGTATCCTCATTTAGAACCCACTTATTGTCTTTCGATACTCATGCTACAGTTGTCATAGGTTCAGGGAAGTCTTTTTAGCTATTTTTCACGCCAAATTGAGCCTCATTTTGGTCTCTTTTTACAACCTATCCCTTTATAAGACTCCCGACATTTATGGATTTTCTTTAGGCCCAGGTCTAACTCCTCAAAATAGACTTGAATGCTGAGTAAAATTTTCCATTCAAGCACGTTAAGAATATGTGAATGGGCATCCACATTAGTGGTAGGTTATCTCTTTCTCAGACCATGTGGAATAATATGAGAAAGGATCACTCTCTTTTCTGCGGAATTGAGAAGAGTATTCTCAGGTATAGGTTTATCACTTTTCGGACCTGAGGGACTAAATTTACGGAAAAGGAACACCCAGTATGAGCTTAGTTTTCTCTTTTTTCGTGCTCTGAACCTAAACATGAAAAATATTCCGAGTGACTTCATGTCTTTGTCATGCTCGTTAAACACCAAGAACAAAGCATTGAGTTTATTGTTGTAAGCCCCATTTCTTGTAGTCAAATGGATCTTTCCGACTGATATTGCTTTCCTTCACACTCGTAAAAATCAAGCTATATGCTGCTCTTGAAGGAGCGTTGGGTAGGTGGTAATTTAACCTTTTTCGGACCTCCCTAACTAAGTATGAAAAAGGTTCACCTTTTCTTCTACGGGAGTTAAGAGAGTTCTTTTGTGGTATGTTTTATACTTTTTCGGCCTCAGGAGACTAAATTGGATGAAAAAGGACCCCCCTGGAGTCTTCTTCAGAGTTTTCAGACTCTCTAAACATGAAAACACCAAGTCAGCATGTACTAGCCCGGGCTCATAAAATCCACGAATCAGTGACACTATCAAGCATTATTCCTTCTTCTCTTCAAGCTTGTCAAAAAATGAAGAGAGACTTGAGTTGACTTTCTTGGACTCGTTAAAATTTAACAGGAAAGATAAGGAAGAAGTTTTCTTTTGGTTCTTAGTCGGTGGCAACATGTCTTCCTTGAACATAGCACTCTCTGTTTTTTTCAATACTCATGTCTCAGTGTTCACTTTCAGTTCAGCTATTACTTTGAGTTTCTTACTCCTCCTCTTGTTAGGTATACCTAGGGAATCTGATCATGTCGCCTACATGATAGATAAGTCTAGTTGTACTATCTACAAAGTTAAAAGCTGCCTTGGGTCATCTTTGTGTCATGCTCACTGATCAAGGATTTAACCCTGCATCTGATCTATATCCTGATTCCCTCATTGTCCTATATGTTATTACTTGCGTTTCCCTTCCTTTACCCAGTTCCTAGTCACTCTTGTGATCCATTGGAGGATCTATTTCCTTCCTCTTCATAGTATGGTTTCTCATCAGCACTTCCTGATGACGAAGACCTAGATTTTTTGACGATCGTACCTTAGGATTCACTTTCATTATTAGTGAATTCCTTTTCTTCAGTTGTCAATTATCACCTATTGGTTTGCAATCTGTTGAACCCTATCCATGTTTGACTTCAATAACATCTATTCACATGGCCTGGATTGTACTGGTTCTTTGGTATTTTTGACGAAGACCTTCAGTTCATATCTATGGACTAATTTGTGCAAGATTATGTTGTGATCACTTACACAACTTCCAAATCTTTGAAGACTCATAATTATTGTATATTGTGGCTTCAATCCACTTTTTTAATATACGTGGTCTTGTACCCGTATCATATGATGTACTCAAATATTGTAAAGGAGCTAGTGTTCCAGTATATTGAACATGACATCCTCAAATATGACTTTGTATATGACATTATTATGTATTTGTTTTAGGTACTTCCTCTGCTCCAGCGAACTTCTGAGTTTATCTAAGATAATGATTATAATGTATTTCGGCCATTTTTTCCCTCTAACCTCACACATTACGGGGTATCTGTTATCAACCCAAATGACACTTCTCTGTCTGAGTGCCAACATTCCTTATGTTGGCACACAAAAGGACATTTTAGGATTGAAGTTTGCCAAAAAAATATAGATGCGCATGACTTGGGATGCATTTACCCTTGAACCAACTTGCTATATAATTTTTCTAAGTGTTGAATTATGTATGTGACTATCTCCATTGCAACTCACGTATGTACGCGACTATCTCCATTGCAACTAGCATATTGTACGCGACTATCTACATCGCAACCCGCGTACATCAGTGTACGTGGGTTTCCTTTAATAAATTCGCATGTTATACGTGGGTTGCCTATATCAATAGTCACGTACATCTTGATTTGACCTTAAAAAATATAAAACACGATTAATGGAGATTAGTTGGGCCCTAATCATTAATTAGCCCAACTGTTTCAACCACCCCAACCTTTGAAATCACTCTATTTCCCAAAGTATAAATAGAGGCCTTGGGGAGGGCATTAATCAATCAAGATTGGAGAGCAAAGTTATGCTGGTGGTATATCTTCAAAAGTCTTGGAGTAGCATAAATCAGAGCCCTTTGGTTGCATGGGATTCCTTGTCTCAGAAGCTGGGTTGTACTCTTATCTCATTCATTGATTGTTAATAAAGAGAATGATTCTTCCAACATTGTGTTGAGTATCGTTCATGTATCATGGTTAATGAATATATTTTATCATGTATTTGATATATTGTTTATCTAACCTCTTATATATACATGCATGAGATAGTACTTTGAGAATTTTCCCTTTGCAGGTGAAAGAGGTGCATCCTTGGAAGCCTTGGAGAGAAGAGGAGTGGGAGAAGATCAAGCTTGGATCAACCGTCAGTAATCGGTTAAGTCAAGACTTTCTTCCTATTCCCTTTCTATTCTCTAGTAAAGATGATTGTTTGCAAGGTCAGTAGTAAGTTGGTAACCCCAGACCCTAGGTTACAAGGGTGATTAATCCTGAACAACAGGAGGAAGGGAGGAGAATACCTCTTGTAGCCTTGAATTTTGTTGGAGTTCCTTGATGGTTGTCCTTGTATCTCGTTGAATCTCCTTCACACCTTCAAATATCACCACAAAATCCTCCCTACTATCCAAAAAAACTATCTTTAAGAAATATAGGTTAGATCTAATTGCCTACTAATTCTACATCAACATGAAACTTGAAGGGAAAACATTGAACAAGAATTGGAAAGAAAACTGAATTGATTCATAATAGATGAACATGGAGAAATACTTACAACCCTTGAAAGTCCCTTTATTCTCCATATCCTATACCTACTCCTCTACCATCCCTACCTTTGATGCCCAAAAACCTTTGCAGTAGAAAAGTAATTTCTAACCCTCAATTCCTCCAACACGCCTTTACTCTCCAATTAGTCTCCTCTAATTCACCTCATATGCCTTCCTTATATAACATTGGGTTTTGTGCACCGATCACTTAACCATGTATGTGGGATTAAGTGTTTTGAAGTTTTTTTATTATTTTCTTCAAAAGACCCACTTTACCTAGTTTTTTTGGCACCAAACTTGATTTTCATTATTTCCAGGACAATTAATACCCATGTTAGGCATTTTTTCCACTATATGAGTTATAGGAAATAGGTTTTGGACCTTAAGTGGTCATGGACTTGGCCTCTTTAGAGCCACCTTCATCTTCAAACATTTATTCCCTTGTGGAAGCAGTGGTCAAATGAGATATTGAAGCTCTCAATTGTTCCAAAATTCTGATCTTCATGTTGCGGACAAAATAGAAATATGTTTTCAGCCCAACACTTTCAAGGGTGTGAATTTTATTGTTAACAAATGCCCCCTAATGTGTGAGGTTCGAAGCTATTCTAAGTGCCGAAACTAATTGGTAGTTATTTTATTATGATACTCTTTACTGATGAAGGTAGGATGGTAAATGAGTAGGATCTTGAGCGTAGGAGTTGAAAAGAACCTGCAAGTCAAATAAGGCAATAAGCCAAATATACAATATCTTCTTGAGGTGGGTATACCCATGATCAGTAGTCAACAAGCATGACCATGAACAATACACAATGGATCCATGTCAAAAGAAAATATTACAAAAATGTATATATGCACTTTGATGAGTGCAAAATATCTTGGTCTTCATGGTACTTTGACATGGAATTTTAATCTTGCGCAACTTGGGTAGCGCATCGATGAATGATACAACTGTCTTTCCCAAGGTCTTCAATACAAACCAATGATAGTACGAGTTTATATCATGTGAATAAATGAGCTGATGTTGATCATAATTAAACACCACATGATTATTGGTCATTGACGTATACCATTAATAGATGCAAGGAGGCCCATCGATAATGATGATGGACTCCAAGGTAATTGAGTACAAACTAACAAGTGTGAATAGATGTTTTGATGTCAAACACTTGTAGAATCAAACAATCAGGGGTCATTGATGTATACCCACTGCCATTTGCAAGGATAATTTCCACTATTGACTGCAAGAACCAAGGTACTCAGTGGGGTTCCTAGATCCACTTCTTAGATGATGATTTGGAGTCGATAGGAATAGATCCGTCAGAAGGAGGGCACTGATGCCTCCCACATCAATTGACATGGAACTGAAATCAATAGGATGATATAATTTGGTAGAGTTGCAAGATACAACATTGTATACTGACACAGGGAAGGCCGACATGATTGGTCAGGAATATTTGAGGAATGGATGAAAATAGTTTGACTTCCCTTGAACACATAACATGACGCATAGTGACACTTGACAACATAAGACTTGAGGAACCAATCGTTGTGAAATTTTCCAATTCCATAAGAATTAACGAAATATCCATAGATGATAGGAAGGATAATCTATCAACGGAGATATGTTCAAATTATTGTTACAACTTCCTAAGGAAAATGTAAATGGTGTACTTATAACTGATTCAGGGATATGTGTCATGTTCAAGGGAAACAAGGACTGAATGTTTCCATTTTATCCATGATGAATTATGAATAGATTCAATAATCTTCCTTTTTTAATTTTTGTGCTTTTTTAATTATTATTGTTATTTTCATTTATTAGCTCGAAAAAAGAATAAAGAATGTTATGGTACATGGGAGGGAACGAGTGTTGCATGGGAATACTCTGTTTTTAAAGAGAATGGGTTAGGCCAAGGGAAAGATACATATTGCAAACAAGGGCTGAGCTAGTTGTGCACACTCTTATAGATACTCCCTCCATCGGTTGGCTATCTGAAGCAGGATTATGTGTCGACAGATGATGAAATAGAACCAAGTAACTGTGGTTATCCAATTTGATGCGATGAACAAGTAGGAAAGGGATAATGTTGTTTACTTCATGCTAATTTTTGTGAAAAACACCAAAGTCATAAATCATAATGAATCATGGTCCATCAACTACCTGAATCAAATAGTTCTCACATGTATACGTCAACATAAACATAAGCAATGGTTTATAGGAAGCTTGAGAAAAAAGTGACAGCAAAGGCATATACACAACATAAGTAATAAGCACCGAAGCAGTACGTACAAATGTTCATGCAGATACTTTAACACATGCTTATGTAAACTCACATGAAATAGGGAACCCATCAGGAAATGATCCTAACTGTATGGAAGAGAAGTATGCGGTCTCAAACTCTAGGTCATGATGTGACTAATTGGGCTCCCAGGCCTATGAGAATAACTCAACATGGGAACCAAAATGGAAATGGGGTGCTGACTAGGGTGTCCAATGTTCAGTTTTCTCTTCTTTTAGAATGGTGAAAAATACAGATATGATGGGATGACCCACCAATTTCCAATAGGTTCAACCCTGTTGGACATTCTGATTTGCAAAAGGTTCAAATGCATCTTCACAGAGGGATAACCTAAACCTATATGCATGCTTCCAAATATACCTGATAATATTGAGGAACATACAAAGGATGCTCCTATACTTGGGTGGATTCAAACCAATTATGCTCCCAGTGGCCCCACAAAATATGTCCTTATGTGGGTGCAACCAAATGTTCATGATTTCAAGAATAGTTTCATCTGATGATAAAATTCCCTCGAAGAAATCAAGTGAGTTGGGAGATATCACAACCAAAATGGGACAAGTAATTGGATCATATTCCTCCATCAAGGGAATATTTTGATCCAAATCTGCCAAAGCCATTTGAATAGCTTGGTATGACACTTCTACAACAGATAAGGGTTGTAGGATCATAAAGTTTTCGATGAGGGAATCATTTTTGAATGATCCTAAGTTAATGTCTTGAACCTCCTTTAGAGCATCCCTAATGAAAAGAACATTCGACTGGACAACAATTTCAGGCATGCATAAATCTAATTGGTCGATCATGAAAATATTCCCACAATGAGGGAATCGAGTCACTCGGGACTCTAAATACACTATAGCAATCATCTCAGGTATCCAACTACAACCTAGTAGAAAATTGTAATCTATAGGTGCATCTACTACCTCACCATCCACTATGACTATTTTTCCACCCCATTCAATAGGTCAAATTGCAATGAGTCAGTGAGGGAAGAACGTATGTCCATCAAATGATTTTAGCACAGTATGGGATTGAACTAAGGTGGGGGATCCTAATTCTTTCCAATAGTTAAATGGCATGCCACAAGTCGAGGCCCCTTCATCAACAATGGTTTGAAAAATGTTCTTTCCATGAGACGTTGCTTTTATCTAAAAAGCAACTTCAGAAGGAATCCTACAGGTTGATTGATTTAATTCTAATGTGATCAAAGTCGCATCGGATGGATCAACAACTCTAGTTGAAGACAATAGTTCCTTTATTTGTGCAAAACAATATTGCAATACCTCCATGGAGGACATGGCACATGGTTCTTGAGATATTTTATCAACAACATTTTCCTTATGAGCAGCTCGTGCGTTAGGATTATGTATTGTTCTACATAGAACACCTTTGGGGGGTTGTGGTACTATGTCTATGGTTAGTTTCTCAATGGGAAGATAGCCACTTTGTTGTGATTCTCATTGATCCAATGTACTAGGAGGGACATCATAAGAATGGGATCTTTTTTGTATTTCCACCTCATGGTCACACATGAAGACATTGGCATTGGGATCATTTTCTTCTTGTGGGGATTTTGACTGGTTTCCCCCTGACGGAGGTACCAACACTATAGCAACCATTTGATGATGATGATGCAGAAAAGGTTTCATAAATGCAACAAATTGTTGTTTCCCACTATCTTGAGTTGGATTGAGTGCATCTCCCTTCCCAAAGTTAGCATTTTGCTTACTCTTGTATTTCTTCTTCTTTCCTCTGAGTTCCATGGATTGAACTATGAGAATTTCATGAGTTTGGGAAGGATTAACACTGTCCTTACCCTTGTATTTCTTCTTCTTTCCCCTAATGTCCATAGATTGAAATATGAGTATTTTAGAACTCAAGGAATACTTAGCATGTTGCTGCATATCCTGGCCAGCTGTAGGTTGCAAAGCCTGAACAAATATTTGTTCCATTTTTTGGGCAATTTGCTCAATTTGGTTGATGGAACTCATCATACCATTGTCACGAGGTCCATGTGGTGGAATAGCTATATCAAACATATACATTGTAGTTTGGTTCCAAAAAGATTGGTTACTTTCTAAAACCTCACCACTCCACTGTGGAATGGTATTCATGGGTGGATTCCCCCCTTGTGGGGTTAGACTCCAAGGAGATTGGATATTTCTTGGAATCTGACCACACCATTGATGAATGGGTGGATTTCCCCCTTGTGGGGTTAGAATCTAGTGAGATTGGTTATTTCCTAGAATTTGACCACGCCATTGAGGTGGTCCTTGGATTTGATTAGCATTCCAAGGTGGGTTTCCCCCTTGCGAAGGCTGCCCTATGATGTCCCCCTCTAATTAAGCATTCAAAAACACTCACTAACCTACTTAATTCCCATAGGTTCGAGCGGGTATCGCATGAGAGGGAATTGACTAAGGGAATTTGATACTTAGAGCAGAAAAGGACATTCATTTAGGGTCAAGTCATTAGTCGGATAAAAGAAGCCTTGTTTCTTTAGGCTTAAAAAGTCAACATCAAAATAGAATTGCATGCATGCAAAAGTGAAGCAAAAACCCTAAAAGTGACATGCGAACCATAAAAGTACATGAGACTCTATTTAAGAGGGTTATGAGACTAAATGAGTTATCTATTATTATTGCTGATTGATTTTGGAGTTTCGTGCAGCAGCACGGCATGTAGCCGCGATAGTTGGGGTTGGAGATGGTGTCTTCATCTAGCAAGGGTTAGACAGTGAAATATCTTCCCTAGTCTCTTATTGGGATAGATCATCTAGGTTTATCCATATCATCCATCATATACTTCAGTATTTGAAGATCCAACACATTTCGAAGGGTTATTAGTAGATCCATGTTTTGCAGCCAAAAGTATCGGGGAAACCATAGAAGGATTCTCTGGGACCACAAAACCCAGTATTTCCTCCGCATGTCATCTTCCTCTTGCTCAACAAGCCTGTCCTTTGACATACAGTGATGATCATCCATCATTTTTCTCACCTAGAGTAGCTATAAGACAAACATAGCAGTTGGGGGCGTGAGCAACAGAACTTCCAATCAATTTCGCTAGGGAACTTAGAGGTAGCCAAACCTATACATGCACTAGTCCATCTCTCTGGCATCAATAGACGAAGAAGCTCAAAACATTTCAGCCCGATCTGACCTCTCCTCCTACAAAAATATCACCTTCAGTCTGGAGGGTGCTTACAGTACTACGGGGCAGTAACACCAGAGGAAAGGGGAACTACTAGACCACCTATCCAGATCTTTACCCATGTAGCTATCTATGGAGTCATGATCAGCCAGGATATTAGTGGTAAGTGTTAATTTCTATCTGCAAACCCTAACCCTAATTTAGCTACATTTTAGGGCATTTTTGCATGGCAAGTTTGCATGCCCAATTATTTCGTATTTTTGTATGAGATTGAATATTGTCTGAGTCAGCACTACAGTAGAACATTAGAGAATATCAGTATTTGGGATATTACAGTGGTATCAGAGCATGCTCCTTTCCAACTGTGGGCTTGAACATGAGAAGTAGATGAATACATAAGAGGATACTTTTGTAACCTATAGGAAAAGAAGGAGTAGGTACATGGAGGAATTTGAGGATATCCAACTAGAAGATACCAACTTAGACATGGACCTAGCAGGTATACACTCTAATAGGGGAAAAGGAACGGGAGAAGATGAGGACATAATGGAGTTTCGCAACCTAGTAAGCGCATTGCAAGAATTAGGCAAAGGGAAAAATGACGTACTTAATGCAATCAATAGATTATCGGTGAAACCAGAACCAAGTAATAGAAGTACACCTCTCTCACCAGTAGATAGAGGGTCTACAAGTAGTAGTGGGAAACATGCATAGACTAATATGCAGAACACACCCCACATATATAACAGACCTTCTAGCAGGCTTACTATGCCTTACTTCTTGGCAGATGCAGTAACAGGTCCATTCATGCAGGGAGAGCCTGGTGAACCCTTTGGGGCCTATTTGCAGGAATATAGGGACTTAGGGGTTGAGTTTCATGCAGCCATGTATTTTTCAGATTTTTGCAACATGAAGAGTAGGAACAGGCCCATGAATTTCAACAAGGAATTCAATCATAACTATGAGTTGCAGAAAACCTTGGGCAGGTTGACCATCTCAAACTTTGATGGGGCTCGCGGAGGTTCAGTGAGGATATGGGTTCAGAAGTTGGATACCTATTTCCAACTCAATCCCATGAAAGAGAAATATGCAATTAAATTGGCTACACTCCACCTGGACGGAGAGGATCATGAGTGGTGGTACCACGGATTAGTGACATTGGGTCACAACACCATCCAATCCTATAGTGAGTTCACTCAGAAACTCATGGAGTGGTTCAATAGGAAATATCCAGAGATACATTTCATAGAGTTGGATTAAATCAAGTAGACATGTAGCACTGATGCCTTCATCTTAGAGTTCTAGGGTAGTTGTTATGGTGACATATGTGTCGGAGAGTAGGTTGACTATGTTTTTTACTGAGGCCTTGAAAGAGCCACTACGGGGGTGGGTGAAAGCCTACAAACCTTCCACTCTATAGGATGCCATTAGCCGAGCCAGATATCTCCAAGACTCAGTCTCTAAGAACAGGTTCCCACTCAAGACCAGCTTTCCAGTCAGGGACGAGGATAAGAAACCTTTCCAATAGGACTTACCAAAGAAAACATGGTTAGACGATGACACTAGGGAATACTTGAGACAGAAGAAATCGTGTCTTACTTGTCATGAACCATGGGTTCCAGGACATAGTTGCCAAAGGAATTCCAAACCCCACTACATAGAAGTATATTCAGACAGGGAAGGGGAGGACTATGAGTAGGAAACAATAGAATAATTGCGAGAAGCAAAGGAGGAGTCACTCCAGGGTGATACACCAGAGGGAGTTATTGCTACGCTATTTGGAGTACCTAGATTCCATACTCTTAGGGTCAGGGGAATAGTATAGGGCCACAGAGTGGGAGTATTGATTGATGGGGGAGAAACCCATAATTTCATTGATGCAGCTTGGGTGGCCAAGAGGGGTATTTCGATAGATAATTTTGATGGATTTACTATAGCAATAGTCAGAAACTCTAGCATGGAGTGCAACTATTGGATTCCAAAAATGAATATCACATTAGGAAACTACCAGATGACAGATTTATTTTATATATGGGATGTGGCAGATGCACATGTAGTATTAGGTGTTCCATGACTTTATTCAATAGGGAAATATACTACAGACTACCAAGCAATGGAAATGGAGTTCCAGGAACCAGATGGGAAACATGTAGTTTTGAGGGGCATGAACACTTATCCCCAAAAACTAGTCTCATCATAGAGAGTGGAGGTAGTGCTCAGTAAGGATGACATATAATGGTCAGCGGAATGTTTAGTCACCTTTAGGAAATCTCTAGAGAACAACACCCAACACTTAGCAGATATTCAGGCCTTATTGTAGAAGCACAGAAAGGTATTTTGGGATCTTTTAGCAGGTAGACCGCTGTTAGATTTTTATCAATTTAGACATTATTATCTTAGGATCTTATCTAAGAGAATAAAATGCACAGCAATCAATAGCAAGAGACAATAGACACAAATATTTTCCTCAGGGAAACCATAAAGGATAAAACCTCGCAACTTCCTCAGAGATAGAATAAGCACCAATGGCAGCAGTAAAACCAAAAGACAGTAAGATTATCTCTGAAAGTTGTTCTCTATCTTATCCCAGCTCGTCTCTCACTCATGCGCTACAACTGAGTGTGAGTGACTGTGTGATAAATAGAGAGTCTCACTCTCTATTTATACTAATTCTAGACTTGAAAATAACTTACCAGGGCTGACTTCTCTAGGAGAGTGTAATAACCCTAGTGCTCCGAAACTATGGGGACTTTAACCCTTGAACAATAAGGAGAGTTACCCTCTATGACTTTACATGAATTGTTTACATTATTGATTCTCCCTATAGGAACATCAGGGTATGACATGACTCAATTACATTACAAATACTTCTCGGTAAAAACATCAGGGTACAATACATAAAATATACAAGTTAATACATTCTAAAGTTACAAATACATCAACACTCCCTCTTAACTAGGAAGGTATTATCTTGACACAATTCATCAGTACAAGTCTTCTTCTCTGGATCAAATCTGGATCATCTTCAATGCTGGATCATCACTGGATCATCATCGAAACTGGATCATCACTGGATCATAATCATCATCACTGCTTATACCATCTCGATCAACTGGTGCTATCTCTCAATTCTTCTCGTCATAGGAAGTTATACAGAGCCAACCCTTTTTCATGCTGGTTGTAGGCCTAGCCTCCAGGTAGGTCTTCATATTCTTCAGTACTTATATTTGACCCAGCCAGAAATTCCCTCCCAGCACTTACATCTAACCATGAGAGGAACACATCCATCATCATGTCAGAAAGGCATGCCCAACAATCACATCTGACCATGGGAGTAACACATCCACCAACATGTTAGAAAGGCCCAGCACTCACATCCACTAGCATGATAGGACACACCATATATCATCCAAGGAAAGGCTCAACACCTACATCTATTGGAATCGCAGGACACACCATCTACTATCTAGAGAAAGGCACATCACTTATATTTGACCCATTCAAAAAGGCTCAACACTTATATCTGACCCAGTCAGAAAGGATCAACACTTACATCCTCTGGCATAGTAGGACACACCATCTACTATCCAAGGAAGGGCTCAACACTTATATCTACTGGCATGGTAAGAAACACCATCTACCATCCAGAGAAAGGATCTGCTCTTACATCTGTCGGCATGATAGGACACACCATCTATCATCTGGGGAAAGGCTCTGCACTTATATCTAATCATGTGGGAGCCAATGCCACAGTCATATCATAATGGGTCTACACTTACATCTGATCATGTGGGATCCAATCCCATAGTCATATCAGAATGGCTTTGCACTTACATCTGATCATGTGGGAGCCAATCCCACATTCATATTAGAATGGCTCTGCACTTACATTTGATCATGTGAGAACCAATCCCATAGTCATATCAAAATGGATCTGCACTTACATATGATCATGTGGGAGCCAATCCCATAGTGATATCAGAATGGCTCTGCACTTACATCTAACCATGGAAGGAACCAATCCTATCACCATGTCAGAAGGGCTCTCGAACTCATCACTTCCCCTTGGAAGGAACCTCAATCTAGAGAACACCAAGCTTCTCCCTGAAGTACTCAAACTTCACTCTAGCTAATGGCTTGGTCAACACATCAGCTATCTGCTTGTCAGTCACAACATATTGGAGCTTCACCGATCCTCTCTGCACCATATCCATGATATAGTGATATTTGATCTCGATATGCTTCGACTTGTCATGGAACACCGGGTTCTCTGACAACTTCACACAACTCTGGTAGTCACAATATATACAAGTAGCATCCAACTGAATATCAAATAACTTATATAGTATCTTCCTCATCCACACTACCTCACAACTAGCTAAACAAGCTGCGACATACTCTTCTTCAGTTGTACTAAGTGCCACACAGGATTTCTTCTAGCTAAACCAAGAGATCACACATGATCCCATACTGAAGCAACACCCTAAAGTGCTCTTCCTATCGATGGCACTTCTTCCCCAATCTGAATCAACGTAACCTTCCAGGTTAATCTTTTGATCCACCTTATACTTGATCCCATAATCAACTGTACCCTTCAGGTACCTCAAAATATGCTTTGTAGCAATCAGGTGAACATGTCTGGGATCCATCAAGAACTGGCTCAATGTGTTCACAACAAAGCAAATATCCAGTCTTGTATTCATCAAGTACATCAAGGACCCAATCATCTGATGATACATTGTAGCATCAACCATCTCTAATGAAGCATCACTCAATAGCTTCAGGTTTGATGCCATAGGTGTGGTCATGGCCTTGCATTCCATCATCCGAAACCTCTTCAAGATCTCTACTACATTCTTCCCTTGTCCTAGGGAGATTCCATTTGCATTCTGCCACACCTCCATGCCTAGAAAGTAGTGCATCATACCCAAGTCCTTCATCTCAAACTCAATAGCAAGCTTCCTCTTTGTATTAGCAATCAACCCATCCTCACCTGTTACAAACAGATCATCTACATACAGTAGGAGTATCACTGGGTTCCCTTCTTCAACCTTGTAGTAAAGGTTGGAATCTACTTTACTCTTGGTAAATCCCAAACTGGATAGGAAGTTGTCAATTATATCGTACCATGTTCTGGGTGCCTGTTTCAAACCTTACAGGGCTTTCTTCAATTTACACACATGAGCCTCCCTATCACGTGTCTCAAAACCGAGTGGTTGCTCCATGTACACTTCCTCTTCTACTACACCATTCAAGAAAGAAGTCTTGACATCCATCTAGTGTATCTTCCATTTCATCACTACAGCCAGATAAAGTATAGATCTGATGGAAGTGTATCTGGCTATAGGTGCAAAAGTTTCTTCATAATATATTCCTTCTTTATGGGAAAATCCATGAGACACAAATCTTGCTTTATATTTCTCTATGCTGCCATCTGCATCATGCTTGATCTTGTAGATCCATTTGGAAGTCACAACAGACTTCCCCTTCGGTCTAGGGACAAAATCCTAGAAATCATTCTTCATGATCGACTGGTACTCCTCGATCATAGCATCCTTTCATTCTTTCTTCTCTTCTACTTCCTCATAGTTTGAAGGTTCTTTATCAATGATGTCACATAACAGGGCTACATAACCGGAGCAGGACCTAGTTCTTTTCCTCTCTCTGTGCATTTCTTCTGGAGCCCCATATCTTTCTACACCTTGGATAGCCTATCAAACCCATGCAGGTTTCTTCTTATGAGGATTCTTCTCATGGGGTGGATCTATAGGTTCATGGGGTTCTTCTATTTCTTGATCTTCATCTTGGTTTTCATCGTTCATAGTAGTATCTTGAATTCTGGGTACTTCTGTTTCTTTAGAGTCTTCAATTGGTCTCTTTCTGGATTTGTTGTAAGCTGAGTCTTCGTAGAATGTTACATCTCTGCTAATGTCAATATTCTTGAATCCTGGGAAGTATATTCAGTAAGCTTTCGAGCTTTTACTATATCCCACAAATATACCTTTCTTTCTAGAAATATCTAACTTTTCCCTCTTTTCTTTTGGAATGTGTATGTACACTGGACAACTGAATATTCTGAGGTGGCTGACTTCTGGTTTCTTACTGGAAAAGAATTCTTCAGCTGTATTGTTCTCTAGTACTATGTGAGGAGTACGGTTCTGTACATACACCGCTATCTTGGAAGATTCTTCCCATAGATGCATGGGAAGATATTGATCAGGAAGCATTGCCCTTGCAGCTTCCATGATCATTCTATTCTTCCTTTCTACAACCCCATTTTGTTGTGGATTATATGGAGTGGTTAACTCCCTATGAATCCCCGAATCTCTGCATAACTCTTTGAATAGTGTCCTCTCTCATCACAAGTAAAACATCTGAGTTTAGATAAATCTCTGTTTGGTTTTCTTGAGTTACCTTTCTGGTGAGAATGCTTACCTTTGGGGTGATGAAAGTCTCTTTTGCTTTTCTTGGAGTGTACTATGAGATCTTGATATTCACTTCCCATATTTTCTTCACAGGTTATTATTCAAGATTCTCCTTGTGAGCATTCATCCCACAGCCTACTAAAATTGACTAGCTTATTTCTTGCACAAATCACTTGAATGAAGGAGTCCCATGATCTAGGGAGACCATTCAAGGTAGTCATCATAATTTATGCATTCTCCACGTCTTCATCTAATGCCTCAAGTTTTTCTTTGATCTGGGAGACCCTTGTGAAGTATGACTGTATGGTCTCCACATTTTGGATCTTCACATTCTTCAACTGGTTCCTCAAAGTCATATTCTGATTTATGTTTTTTCCTTCAAATAGTTTGGTCAAGGAATCAAACATAGCTTTAGGTGCCTTTAGGGAGGACACCTATGGTATGTGGTGATCCTTGATTGAATCAGAAATAATCCTCTTAGCCATGACCAATTTATTTTTGTGTAAGGCCTTAGCCTCATCTCCCTCTGGAACTGGAACCTCTTCACTGATGTAAGAGTCCAACTCATTTTATTCTAGGACTAGGGATATCCTATACTTCCAATCTCAGAAGTTAGAATCTCCCTCAAGATTTTCACCAAGCTTGGTGTGATGAGACATCTTAACAGAGAACCTCAAATGGAAATACAAAATATTTATATCTTACCAATTTGAGAAGCTGATCTTCTGCAGTGCTGGTTTTCTGGTTCCATGGAAAATTAGGGTTTGAATTTCCCAGAGTTCTACCCAACCAAAAAACTTGATTCTTGTCTCTAAACTTTTATTTTGAGGAGGAGAGCAATCCTAGCCTGGGATCACTCATAAATTCTTCTTCAGTGAAAATCCTTAATTTCTCGATGTGGTGGTAGGTCAAAAAATGAAAATGCTCAGAATTAGATTCTGATTCAATACAAAGATGCACCCTTCAATGGAGGTTCATCCCAGCCTCCTTTTGTTGATGGATTGTGGAGAGAGACCCAAATATTAAGAATCCCTTGCTTCCGCAACTGCACAATTTCTTCTTCTTAGGTTAGCTCTGATACCATGTTAGATTTTTATCAATTTGGACATTATTATCTTAGGATCTTATCTGAGAGAATAACATGCACAACAATAAATCACAAGAGACAATAGACACAAATATTTTCCTTGGTGAAACCATAAAGGAGAAAACCCCACAACTTCCTCAGAGATAGAATAAGCACCAATGGCAGCAGCAAAAACCCAAAGATAGTAAGATGATATTTGACAGCTGTTCTCTCTCTTATCCCAACTCCTTCTCTCTCACTCATGCACTACAACTGAGTGTGAGTGACTGTATGATAAATAGAGAGTCTCAGTCTCTATTTATACTAATTCCTGACTTGACAATAACTTACCAGGGCTGAATTCTCTAGGAGAGTCTAATAACCCTAGTGCCCCGAAACTATGGGGATTTTAACCCTTGAACAATAAGGAGGGTTACCCTCTATGATTTCACATGAGTTGTTTACATTATTGATTCTCCCGATAGTAACATTGGGGTATGACATGACTCAATTACATTACAAATAATTCTCGGTAAATACATCAGGGTACAATACATAAAATATACAAGTGAATACATTCCAAAGTTACAAATACATCAACAACTGCCAGAAAGGGGATTCGAGCATATCATTGAGCTGGAGGAGAGGACACATGCAATCATCACCATTCCTTACCAGAATCCCAAAAGATATAAGGATGAGATAGAGAATATGATCAAGGAATTACTAGAACTAGGATATATTTGGCCCATTTCTAGTCCCTTTGCATCATCAGTGGTCTTAGTTAATAAGAAGGATGGCACCTTACGAATGTGTATCAATTACAGAGCACTCAAAAAAAAGACCATAAAAACTAGGTATCCCATTCCCAAGATTGATGAACTCATGGACGAGCTGCGGGGTGCCAAATAGTTTTCAAATATTTATCTTCGCTTAGGGTACCACCTGACTTGAGTAAGGGATCAGGACATTTCCAAAACAGGTTTCTGTTTACACTATGCTCACTATGAGTTCTTGGTCATGCCTTTTGGACTCACCAATGCTCCAACCACCTTCCAGTCGTGCATGAACCATACTTTCAGAGCTCAGTTACGTAAGTATTTTCTAGTATTCTTTGATGATATGCTGATTTACAACAAAACATGGGAGGAGCATTTGAAACATTTAGATGAAGTATTGAGCATTCTAGAAGAGCACTCGCTTTACGTGAAGATGTCTAAGTGTGAATTTGGCATCACGGATATTTTGTATATAGGGCACATCATCAGTGCAAAAGGGGTATAGGTTCATATGGAGAAAATACGAGCTATTAGGGATTGGCCCACACCAAAAACAGTCACGGAACTGAAATGCTTCTTAGGCCTTTGCACATATTATCAGAGGTATGTTAAGGGGTTATCCCAATTTACCACACCAAAAATTGATCTCACAAATAAGGGGGCCTTCACCTGGACAGAATTAGCACAGAAAACCTTTGAAGAGATGAAAGTCATCATGAGTTCTTTCCCAGTTTTGGCACTACTAGACTTCTCACAACCATTTGTAGTAGAATGTGATGCATCGGGGGAAGGGTTAGGGGCAGTACTGATGCAAAACCATCACCTGATTGTATTCGAGAGCAGGAAATTGAAAAAATATGAGTGCCACTACTCCATATATGACAAGGAGATGCTAGCCATCTTACATGCTGTCACTAAATTCTGACAGATTCCTAGTGGGCAGCAAGTTCAAAATCAAGACAGGTCATAACAGCCTCAAGTAATTCTTGGAGCAGAAGGAGCTGAATGAGAGCCAGCAGAAATGCGTTAGCAAGGTGAAAGCTTACGATTTCGAGATAGAGTATGTGATGGGTAAGAACAATATAGTAGCTGATGCATTATCCAGATGACCCACTTCATTATCTCTCATGAGTAAATCCACATATTGGAGGTCTCTTCTCTTAGTAGAGTACTCCAAAATAAATTTTCTTGTGAATTATTGTATGGATAGATTCAGGATGATAGGTACATAATTATTGATGAAATCATCTATTACAAGAGCAGGATATACCTCATCCTAGAATCAACCTTATTGATGAATCCCCATTATAAGGACATCAGGGTTTCTTGAAGACCTACAGGAAGATCCGAGAGAGGTTCTCATGGAAAGGTCTCAAGGGGGAAGTTATGTAGCACATGTAAGAATGCAACATTTGTTAGTAGAATAAGGTCAAGCACATCCATTCAATAGGGTTACTTCATCCAACACCAATTCCAGAATAGAAGTGGGAAAGTATCTCCATGGAATTCATTACAGGGTTTCCCAAGGTCCAAGGGAAATATTTCTTATATGTCATTGTTGATCGATTGACCAAATTCGCCCATTTCTTTTCTATCTCATCCAATTACTCCGCAGCCTAGGTAGCCAAGTTATTTTTTAGAGAGGTCTTTAAATTAAATGGGCTACCCAAGACCATTGTCAGTGATCGGTATAGTAAATTTAGTAGTGCCTTCTAGCAGGATCTATTCAAATTGGTAGGGACATAACTTGCTACAAGTATGAGCTATCACCCATAAAGCGATGAACATAAATATATGGTCAACAAGTGGGTTGAAGGGTATCTATGTGATTATGTAGCAGTCCAACAATGGACATGGATTAAGTGGCTACACTTAGGGGCATATTGCTACAATACCACCTACCATATGTCTATCTGGATGACACATTTTAAAGCATTGTATGGATATGAGGCACTGAGCTTTGCAAATCTATATTTTGGATACATTAGAGCACCCAAGGAAAAATATTGGATACAAGATATTTAGGATATCCTTAATATCCTGAGAGAGAACTCACAGGCAACACAAAATCAACAGAAACTATACGCAAATAGACACAGGGTTCAGAGGAGATTCAAGGTAGGAGATTTGGTATACTTATGGCTACAACCATATAGGAAATCTTCCCTCAAGAATAAAGGAGCGAAAAAACTAAAACCCCACTTCTACGGTCCTTAAAAGGTAATTCAGAAGGTTAGAGAGGTGGCTTATGAGCTATAACTCCTGAAGGAAAGTAAGATTCACAATGTATTTCTTGTGTCTAGTCTCAAGAAAACATGAGGACAACACATTGCTCCATCCACTAAGTTACCTCCCTTATATGATGAAGGGCTACTGGTACTGGTTCCAGAGAAAATCCTACAGGTGCGAGAAAGGAAGCTCCGAAACAGGGTGATTCGAGAGTATCTGGTGAAATGGAAGGAATTACCTATGGAGGATGCCACATGGGAAGGAGAGCAGGTATTGCGGCATCCTAGTTTGCAATTTCTTAAGGACAAGCAATTTCAAGCGGGGAGGACTATGATGTCCCCATCTAATTAAACTTCCAAAAACACCCGCTAACCTACTTAATTCCCAAAGGTTCGAGCATGTACTGTATGAGAGGGAATTGACTGAGGGAATTTGATAATTAGAGCAGAACATGACATTCATGTAGTGTCAATTCATTAGTCGGATAAAAGAAGCCTTGTTTCTTTAGGCTTAAAAAGTCAACATCAAAATAGAATTGCATGCATGCAAAAGTGAAGAGGAAACCCTAAAAGTGACATGCAAAGCCTAAAAGTACATGAGACTCTATTTAAGAGGGTTATGGGACTAAAGGAGTTATCTATTATTATTGTTGATTAATTTTAGAGTTTCAAGCAGCAGCATAGTGTGCAACAGTGACACTTGGGGTTAGAGACGGTGTCTTCAGCTAGTGAGGGTTCAACAGTGAGATATCTACCCTAGTATCTTATTGGGACAGATCATCCAGGTTTATCCACATCATCCATCATATACTTCACTATTGGGAGATCCAGCACATTCTGAAGGGTTATTAGCAGATCCACGTTTTGCAGCTAGAAGTACCAGGGAAACCATAGAAGGATTTGATGGGACCACAAAACCTAGTATTTCCTCCACATCTCAGCTTCCTCTTACTTAGCAGGCCTATCCTATAGCATACAATGATTATCAACCATAAATTTTCTCACCTAGAGAAGCTATCAGCCAAACATAGCAGTTGGGGGCATGAGCAGCATAACTACCAATCAATTTGCTAGGGAAATTAGAGGCAGCCAAACCTCTGCATGTGCTAGTCCATCTCTTCGACATCAGCAGACAGATAAGCTCAGAAAATTTCAGCCTGATCTGATCTCTCCTCCTACAAAAATGTCACCTTCAATATAGAGGGTGCTTACAGCACTACGAGGCAGTAACACCGGAGGAAAGGAGCACTACTAGACCACCTATCTAGATATTTATGCATGCAGCTATCTCTGGAGTCATTATCAGCCAGGATATCAGTGGTAAGTGTTAATTTATATCTGCAAACCCTAACCCTAATTGAGCTACATTTTAGGGCATTTTTGCATGGAAAGTTTGCATGCCCAGTTATTTTGTATTTTTGTATGAGATTGAATGTGTGAGTTCGTGCTATTGTAGAATATTAGAGAATATCAATATTTGGGATATTACATGCCTCCAAGAATATTGGGTACTTCTCAGAACATGATCAATGGGTGGATTGTCTCCTGATGGAGTTAGGTCCCAAGAATATTGGTTACTTCTCAAAACATGACCGCTAGGTGGATTTCCTACTGATGGAGTTAGGTCCCAAGAATATTGGTTACTTACTAGAACCTGAAAATTCCATTGATTATGTCCTTGGTTTTGATTGGAATTCCATGGTATGTTTCCTCCTTGTAGAGGTTAAATCCAGAAAAATTGATTACTTCCTAGAAACTAACCACTCCACTACGGAATGGGGTTGATAGGTGGATTTCCCCTAGGCATTGTGATAGGATAAATCATGGGATGAACCTCTGGGGAATTTATTCCCATCAGTGAAGGATAATTCCAATTGGCATTTGTGTTCTATGATGCATTATTTCTTCTAGGAATATTAACATTCCATGGTAAAGGGTTTCCCCGGAAGTAGAACCTAGACAACTATTGGGTGTGCAAAGAGGGTTTTGATAACCTCCCGCAACCATTTGAGGCTACATTGATATGGTCCCTTCAACTCCTGAAGAAGCCAAAGGGTCAACTATAATATTTTGCATGTTATTAAAATATGTGAAAAGAGGGTTAATGTTATCCAATGATTTTCTTACCGCAAGTATTACTGGTTCTGAAAGATTCAAAGGTAGATTAACATGATCAACTGTGTGGTTTTATATTATTTCAATTTCAAATGGAGTAATATTATCAACTATTTCTATAGATGGTTCAGGATTAGGTTGATGCTTACCTTCTCTATTATTTTTAATTGAACTTAAAAACGGTTCAGTCTCAAAGTCTCTTGTGTTTTTTTTTTGTATTTGTCTCCGTGTTTTAGCAGGGACTTCAAGTTCTGGTGACTCACCTTGCTGCTGCCATGACTACTAGATCGGGAGATAAGAAACATCAAATTTTTATTTTTTAGAATTTAAATATGTATCAAATGTAGTCAAACAATCCTAAAGGTGATCTAGAATCCAACAAAAATAAGTGTCCACACCACTAAAAATGTCCTAAGGAAGCAACAAGAAAACTTCTTTAAAAAAAACTGAGGTTTAGTGAAAGATAGATTTTTAGAGGGACTTCCAAACCTAGTAGCTCTTGAGGGAAATCACACCTCAAAAATTACTAAATAGTGAAGGTACGAGAAACAATTACATTGTTCTTCAATCTCCATGGGGTGCAAGTGTTAGCTCTTAGCTATTCACCCTCCCGAGGAGTTGAAACAACTTTGTGTTTGTCACAGGTATTGAAAGTGTCCCCCACTCACAACAACCTGTGTGATTCCCTAGGAAAAGAAACTATGGTTTCCACTTCAAAATCGGTGGCCAGGTAGGATAGTCGTCAGTCTAGGATAAATCACATAGACTAGATATCTCAAGAAAGTGATGTCACCCCAAGGACTTGTCACTTAACTGAAATACTGTAATGTGCTCATATCCCACCAAATAAGCAATATGGGAGGGGTACCACCCTTACTAATTTAGATTGACCTTGTGCTTAACACATGTGTTAGAAGCACTTTCCTAACATGCACTCTTTTCTACTAATGGATTTGATTCTCTTTAATTAATACTAGTTTCAAAGTTTTGTGGCTTTGGAGTGTTAACTCACCATCTTAACACAAAGCCTTAGCCTAATCTTGTTGGTGATATCAAAAATAGAATATTGGTTGATTTTAGATTAAGTGTTTATTTTAAAGGTAATTCGATTAGTTTCAAGGAGTGGTGGTGAAACTAATGGTGTTGCGACTCATTATACTGAACCAATCCAATGCACATATGCTTTTAAATATATATTTTCATTGAATGAACTCTTTATACTAAAATCAAGGTAAGAGGTTTCTTCTATTATATTTCAAATGTGCATGTATTTTCCAATTTCCAAAATGTTTTTAATAAACAAATATCCCTAAATCAAGTAAAATATTCAATGTCTTGAAAAAGGTGATACAAAAACTTTAATGAGTCTTTGAGGTTTATGAAGCAACTTATTTTTCTTTGAAATAGCATTTTGAGGTTTGATCAACAATTACACTCGAGATATGTGTTTCTCATTCATAGGACCACCTGAAAGTGCAAGTGAAGAGGATACATAGAGATCATAAAAGATATTCTGCAACAACAAAGTCTACACTATTACACATGAGATCCATGTTTCTCGTTCACAGGACCACCCAGAGGCGCAAGTGAAGAGGATACGGAAGGCTAAAAAATTTACTCAAAAAAATCCTAGACTATTACTCTTGAGATATCTATTTATATTTCACAATATTTCCCAAAGGTGGGTGTGAAGAGGATACGCAAGGCTCGAATGCAACTTATATCAAGAATTTTGAAAATAATGAACACGGTCCTCTCATTGTGTTTGAACTGATCTTAAGTGATAGGTCCACATTTTTAAGAATTTATGCAAATTTTATTTAAATTATAGTCTTAAATGTGACTTATTTGTGATTTCAATTTGTGTTGCAGGACATCAAGTTCATGTGACTTCAAAATTCATGGCCTAAAGGTTCATAAATTGAAACAATGTGTAATGCTTTTTCAAACTTTTAACAATTTCCTTGTGCAAATATGTGATTAAAAGGACCAAATTAGACAAAATTTTAGACATTCAAGAATGAAACAAAGGACATAAATAGTAAACATTTCAAACTTTCATATCTGAGCATTCTTTTAAATAAAACTTGAACAATACTAAAAAAAACTACTATTCAAAGTGATTTTTTCCTAGTTTTTAAAGGAGGTTTCGAAGAATTCCAAATTCAAGGGAATTTGACCCTAAATACTTAAAAAATGCTCCTAATAGGTCCTAACATGCCTCAATAAGTGTTTTGGTTTTCCCCCAAGGTTCTGCAAAGTCTAAAATGAACTCAATTAAAGGCAAAAAATCAGTGATCTCAAATATTTTCAATCTCAAGCCAAATGAACACAAAATTTTAAAATCCTTCAAAAATCCCTAAATACTGATAAAACAGAGGTAAACAATGTATAAAATATCTGTTAAAGGATTCATAAGACATCTATAGCAGAAAAAACCAAGCTAAATGGTCTAAAATTGAATATTCAACCATAAAAAACATCAAGATCCCGTGACTCTTCCATAATGTGGTCAGCGCACTGCTGTATTGATGAATAGAGTGTCATAGATGCACTTATGTGAGTCCAATAGAGCATCAAGGGATTTTTAGGCTCTTTGTAGGCTATAAAATGGCGTCAAGAAGCTCAAGAGAGGAAAAAACCAAGATCTGGGCCCAAAAACCTTGAAAGATGAAAATTTAAGGATGAAATTAGGTTGGGTTTGGACCGCAGAACTAAACTAAAGTCTTATAAGACCAAGATAAAGCACACATTAAAATATTTAAAGGTAAGAAACACCCAAACAAGGGGAAAAACTCAAGAAAACAAGAAATCAAGAAAAAACCACCTTAGCTCCCTAGTACGGTCGCCAATTTGTTAGTGAAGTATTCAACAATTGGAGCTATATACTACTCTCCTATTTATATGGGGTGGGTGAAGACCAATCAACTTAAAAAAACCAATTAGCACAATAATCCTAAGATCTTAAACCTTCTTTCATGGAGCTTGAGAAGGGGAGGAAGGGAGGAGAATGCCTCTTTTAGCTTTGAAGTTTGATGGAGTTCCTTGATGAATGTCCTTGTAGCTCCTTGAATCTCCTTCACACCTGCAAATATCACCACAAAATATTTCCTACTATCCTACCAAACTATATTTAAGAAATATAGGTTAGATCTAATTTCCTATCAATTCTACAAAAACATGAAGTGCCTTCCCTAAAATTATGCAGGTTGATGGGTAATGAGTGAGGGGTTGTGATTAGTTGTAGAAGGGGTTACCTGCACCACTTTGGTAGAGGATAGGTTCCCTTAGGTGAGGAATTCTCGGTGATGAGTGTGGCTATAAATTGAAGAATAAGAAGAAGTGGAAATTCACCCTTTGTGGACCGATAGCCCCAACTCAGGGGTAGCATATATTAAAGAAAGAGAAGGATTGACATAGTTCCTACACATGCGAGGAACATTATTAGCTTGCAGTTGGTTGGAGGACACTCCTAATATAAGTTCCAAATTGTGTATGATTGTCATGGTTTATACATTATAATATATTTGTATGCTTAAATTACTATTGTTGAAATGTTTGTATGCATGAATTATTAAAGCTTGTTTTTAATGTGTTTATGGTATAAATAATCCAAACAAATTAATGGGTATTTGAATAATCCACAATTATAAATATAAGTATGTTTCCATCGTAAAAATCATTAAATATATGTGAATGGAAGAGAAATTTAATTTTTGTAACAAATAATAGAATTTATGCACATATTAATTGAGTGCCATGTGGTCTCAACAATGTAAATAGGCTATTGTGTACATGACACTTGTCAACTTTAGTTAGGAATTTAACCCAAGGTCCCTAAACCATGTTATAGGGGGGTGATTTGATTAATCATTAGTTAATTACCTTAAGATGGAATTGAAAAGGGGGAAAGTAGCCTCCCCTAGGGAATCCACATTGTAAGTAGAAATCATGCATATGTTGTAATGCACCCCTTGTTAGGTTAGAATTCAAGCACATTTTTTTTAAATGTTACATGCATAATGGTTATATAAATTCTTATAACAAATGCATACCAAATATAAACATTTTTGTGGAAGCATAATTTTTTTCATCACACATTTAGCACATATAAATTTACACCATTATTATAAACATATTGGATTTTCTATTATTATACAATATACCGGACCAAATTAGAACTAAGGCTTCAAAGGAAACACTTCGAGGATTTCCTTATAAATTCTTTCTTGAGAACTATGTAGTAAACATTTTGTTGTAAATTATGCAGTAAACATTTTCTAGGGAACTATTTAGTAAACTATATCCTAGGAAATACACAGTAAACATTGTGCAATAAAAACCATCTTGGAAATAGTGCAATAACGCCATCCTAGGAATTGTTCAGTTGACACCATCTAGGGAATTGTGCAGTAAGCACTGTCTTAGGAACTACGCTGTAAGGGAACTGTGTAATAAGCATTGTACTAGGAATTGCATAGTAAGGGAATGGTTCAATAAACATTTTCCTAGGAGTTGCATAGCAAGGGAACTATGCAGTAAGCTATGTCCTAGAAACTGTGAAACAAGGGAACTGTTGAGTAACACTCTCCTAGGAACTGTGCAATAACACTCCTAAGAATTGTGTGGTAAACACTACATAAAATGGACCAAAAAGGGAAGTTACATTTCCATACATAGACATTCTTCAAGCTATGTAAATTTCATTTTATTATGACAAGAAAAAAAACATTTCAAGCTATTCATACTCTCATATTCCAATAACCAACACATAAATTATTTATGATAACAATTACCAATTTTTCTAATGCATGGAATGTAATGATAATTTTTTCACTAATCTAACCCATGGTATTTTGCATGCAACCTATACTATTCCAATTCTTGCAAAGTGAAAACAAATACAACTCATTATTATCCCTTTGTATTTGTAAATATGACAAACACTGTAAACATGTGATTAATATACCATTCATTACAAGACACAGTAAACAAGCCTTAGCACATGGTAATTGCAAATAAAACAAGCAAACTAAAGCTAGATACCATTCAATGCAAAACATAATAAATAATAATTATTGCATGGTATTTGTAACTAATCAAATTCAGCATGGTAAATATGCACAAACCAATGACAAAAATAGCATGCATAATAAATAAGAATTATCCCATGGTATTTGTAACTAATCAAATTCAACATGGTAAATATGCCTTCATTAACCAATGAAAAATGTTGGGGCACGCACCTCAACGGTCCTTAAGATGGGTAACTCCGCGGGTTTTGACTCAAAATAGTCTTAGGGGTGTTGGGGGTTGAGTCAAAGTCCTCTATTGTAATAAACCCGCGGCTTAAGACCAGGGTTTAGGGTTTTGGGTGCCCATGGTTTGAATCCATGTTTTTGTAAATAGTGTGATATAAATAGGAACTTGGGTAAATAAGAAAGGTTAGGCTTTTTGATGAAAAGAAAGAAAGGCGAAGCTAAGGCTAATTGTGTAAGGAAAGGTTAAGTCCCAGCTGTGTGCGTGGAAGACCTCTGCAGCTGTGTGCGCAGAGGGTTTTTGTAAGAGGATTAAGGAAAGATTTGTAGCTGTGTGCGCGGCTTGAAGGGACTGAAGGGATCTGTAGTTGTGTGTGTAGATCAAACTGTGGTTTTGTAGCAAGTTGAATAAAACATAGTTTTGTGGACATAGCCCCTACACTGAGGGTGAACCACGTTATATCTAGTGTTGTGGTTTCTTGTGTTGTTTCTCTTTCTGTTGTCTTTTATGCATTAATAACTATATACATTTGATAAATTAGATCACTGCTAATAAAAAGCTTCGCTGTGAATTCCCTGTAGTGGGTTAAGCAAGTCACGGTTGTTTATCTATCTGCGAAGTTGTATATGAGTGAATGATAAAGCTGTGTAATTATTGATTAATAAGTTTATTAAAGGCTAAGGTACAGTAATATCCCTCTTTGCTTGCAGAAACCTGATTCTGCGGCACCCCATGGCTGTTTCGGGTGAGACTGCAACCTGTGCGTAGGTTGTTGCCGAAAGGGCCAACACTGTGGGTCTTTTGTTGGTGTGACATAAAAGGATTAAACCCGGGTCTACCCTATTTCCCAACAAATTGGTTCCGTTACCGGGATTTGAACCCGGGTCTCTCGGGTGAGAGCCGAGTATCCTAACCAACTAGACTACAACGGAGGGAAATGAGATTGAATGTTTAGATAGGGGAATATGATATGACTGATGTCATTTTGGATCTTGGATCAGAAGTGAATGTCCTTCCCAAGCAGACCTGGGGACGAATGGGAAAACCTTCCCTGGCTTGGTCACCTATACAACTGAGATTAGCTAACCAGCAAAGGATTGTGCCCCTAGGGAGACTTCTTAGTGTTCCAATAGATATTGATGGGGTAAGTACTCTAGCGGATTTTGAATTTATTGAGATCATTGATGACAGCAACCCTTATCCATCCCTATTGGGAATCGAGTGGGCCATGGAAAATGCTGCAATCATCAACTTTAAAAGGAGACAGATGACCTTCGAAGGAAATGGTCTGCGATTTATCATACCCCTTGACCCATCCCAAGGAGAAAGATATACAGAACTGATCAAAGATGAAGGGGAGCAGGATACTCTAGAGCAGGATAATGAGGATGAGTGTCACACCTATGACGCCTACCGGGTGCACAATGACGGCCCAAGTAATGATAGCTACGGTTACCAGGGGGGTGCCTCCAGTAGAGGTTCTTCTGGAGGCCGTGGTGGTATGGACGGAAGAGGCCGAGGCCAGTTGGTGTGTTACAATTGTAACCAAGATGGGAATTTGGCTTGCGACTGTCAGAACCCCACTACGACATGTCGGTACTGCCGCGCGGTAGATCATGTGATTGAGTAGTGCCCGCAGCTCATAGCTAAGATTCAGGCACGACAGAGTACCCCTACGCAGAACATCCAGATGATTTTAGTTGAGCCCAGACCTACCACAATCGCCAATGTTGTCACACAGAGTGGCGCTATGACACACCCACAGAATACAGAAAACTAGCCTGCCGACGCTTGGGTTCGTAAGGCTCCTGCGAAAATCTCAGCATTTGATATCACAAGAGAAAGAGAGACCTTTATGGAAGTCAAGAAAGATTTTGCTGGCCCTAGCGCATCCGTTGCACCTGCGCAACCACAGCAACTATCTTCGCAGCCCTAGGAAGCCCCACTAGATAACGTAAGTACTCTCTCCTCCTTTCTACAGAGTTGCCTCAAACTTTTAAGAGATCAGGATGCTCTGACTGAATTACAGAAAGTCATTGCTTCCTGTGGACCTCAGCAAAGTTCTGGTCAGGAAAAAACTATTCACAGAGTCAGCAGAACCGGCAGGGAAATGAGATTGAATGCTCATATAGGAGCATACGATATGACTGATGTTATCTTGGACTTAGGGTCCGATGTAAATGTGTTAACTAAACAAACCTGGGAACAAATGGGAAAACCCACCCTTGCCTGGTCCCCTATCCAGCTGAGACTAGCCAACCAGCAAAGGATCGTGCCTCTAGGAAGATTCCTGAGTGTCCAAATAGATATTGCTGGGGTCAGTACTGTCATGGAATTCGAAGTAATTGAGATCGTTGATGACAGCAATCCCTACCCAGCCTTGTTAGGAATTGAATGGGCAATGGAAAATGCTGCAGTTATTAACCTAAAGAAGAGACATATGATCTTCGAGGGGCGAGACTTGAGAGTCATCCTACACCTGGATCCCTCACAAGGGGAACAGTACACAGAACCACTCCGATAAGAGGATCAGGATGATGTGGAGCCCATCTACACTATCACCGCACAGGAAGAAGGTTCTGAGCATCGTCCTGCCGCAGGTTGGGAGTCTGGTAGCTCCTGTAACACGAACTCTGAAGATGACCTAGAAAGCTGGCAGAACCGCTTACATGAACCCCATGGGTGCAGCCATGCCTGGACTACCAAGTCCCTCAGATGGCTCAATTCACAACCAAACACTTTACCTATTTTTGATGGCTTGACCGATCCTGAACCGTTCATTACACAGGTCTCAGGCTTGATACCTGAGTCACAGAAACTGGAAGCTCTGGACTCCGCATTTTGAGCCACAGCAGCCAGGTGGTGGAAGGCCCATAAGGTACAGATCCTTAGCTGGGAAGCTTGTCAGAAGCTCCTGTACCTGCAATTTAAGGGCCCGACGGAGGAGCTGCGAAGCAAGTTTGACGGACATTCTAATCCTCAGGAACATTTGGCACAGTGCTACGAGGCATGGAAGCATGTCCCTCAAAATGAATGGGTATATAGATTTGTGCACACGATGGAACCAATAGCAAAAAATTGGTACGTGGAGGCTGAGCTCCACTAAGATACTGTAAGTTGGGACTGTCTTGTTCATAGTTTTATGCATACTTTCTATACTAATGATGTATGTCCAGCAATAGATGCAGCTATCAGGATAATCCATACTAAGGTATTTGATGACCAAGAAGTACTAGAACATCAACCTGATTGGCCCTCACAAGAAGCCCACGCAGTCGAATGTTATAACTTCGCAATTGATGAAGATGACGACCTGCGCAACATCGCTATCCTTGAGTCAGAAGGATGCTACGACGTACATGGACCAGCAGTTGAAGCCCCGCAAGTAACTCAGCCCCTGAAGATGTGCACAGTTAACATTGGATCTGAAACACAGCCTAAGCTTGCTACAATCAGCGACCATTGGGATGAGGAAATGGTCAGCAAGGTAACCCAACTTCTCCACGAGTACCAAGATCTCTTTCCAACAAAGTTTTCTGAAATGAAGGGTATCCTGGGTGATATTGGCGTAATGAATATTCCTTTGAAACCCGATGCCAAACCTTCGAAACAACGTCCTTATAGATTGAATCCGAAGTATAAATAAAAGGTTAGGGTGTAGCTGGATAAGATGCTCGCCGCAGGAATAATTGAGCCTGTTGAGGAATCTGAGTGGGTCAGTCCTATGGTGGTCCAGGAGAAGAAGACTAAGGGTGAAATCCGAATCTGTGTAGACCTACGAAAACTCAATGATGCCTGCCTTCATGATCCTTTTCCCACCCCCTTTACAGACGAAGTGCTGGACAATGTCGGGGGTCAAGAAGTGTACTCTTTTACTGATGGTTTTTCTGGCTACCATCAGATCCGAATCGCTCCAGAGGACCGACATAAGACAACATTTGTACCGAAATGGGATCCTTCCAGTATACTGTCATGCCCTTTGGGTTAAAGAATGCACCTACTATATTTTCTAGAGTAGTCATCTTCGCGTTTAAGGAATACATACATAAATTCCTAGAAGTTTACTTTGATGATTGGACAATTTTTTGGGCTAGTAAAAGACCATATAACCAGTTTGAGACTTATGTTGAACAAGTGTAGACAGCACTAGATTTCCCTAAATCTAAAAAAGTGTATCTTTTGTGCACCTTTTGGAATCTGCTTGGTCACGTTGTATGTAAGCAGGGATTGATGATGGATCTTGCGAAGATCGCTATCATTGTGAACCTGCCACCCCCGAAGTCCGTCAAACAACTTCGCACGATGCTGGGTCACATCGGCTACTACAGGAAATTAATCCAAGGCTATGCTTAGATTACCGTTCCGTTGGAGAGGCAGCTGAAGAAAGATATCAAGTTCGAGTGGACACCAGAGTGTCAAGCAAGATTAGATATTTTAAAGGAAAAAATGGTCACTGCCCCTATTCTAGTATTTCCTGACTGGAACAAAGAGTTCCGTGTGCATGTTGACACATCCTCCATTGCTCTGGGTACTGTGCTAGCTCAGTCAGGAGTAGGTAATATCGATCACCCTATCTCTTTTGCAAGCAGAAAATTGTCCATAGCAGAGAAAAATTATACTACGATAGAACGCGAAGGTCTTGCTATGGTATATGCACTACAAAAGTTTCGACATTATCTGCTAGGATCTCATTTTAAGATGTTTACTGACCATTCTGCTTTGAAGTATCTGGTTAACAAGCTTGTGCTAGGTGGAATAATATGTCGGTGGTTGATCCTATTCCAAGAATATGATTTTGAGATCATCATTAATCCTGGAAGACTTAACCTAGGACCTGACCACTTGTTGAGGCTCGACTCAGGCGAAGAACCTACCAATTTGGATGAAGGTTTTCCACCCCCCGAGATGACCACACATCAAAAGAAGCAGTTGGTGGTTTGCACATCGGACTTCACCTTAATAGCGGGACAACTGTATAAAATGCAACTAGATGAAATACTGTGCAGATGCGTCTTGGAGCATGAACGGCCACTAATTTTGGATGAAGCACACTCTGGTGCAGCAGGAGGTCATTATGCAGGGAAAGCCACCGCACAGAAGATTTTGACAGCCGACCTATGGTGGCCCACAGTTCATATGGATGCAAGAGAATATTTCCACAGCTGCGACGTCTGTCAGAGGACAGGCAAACCATCCAGGCGGGATGAAATGCCCCTAGTTCCGCAGGTAACCTTACAAGATTTTGACAAATGGGCTATTGAATTTGTCAGCCCTATCAACCCCCTCTTGAAGAAGTCCAGAGCGCGATATATTATTACAGCTACTAACTACCTTACCCATTGGGCTAAAGCCCAACTAGTCAAGAACTGTAGCACTGCTACAGCCGTGCAATTCATCTTCGATCACATCTTATCCAGGTTTGGGTGCCCTCGCGTCATTATGAGTGATCAAGGATCACATTTCTTAAATAAAACTATTGCAGTGCTGACTGAAGAATTTCAAGTATACCATCAGAAAAGTACAGCCTATCATCCACAAGCAAATGGGACTGTCGAAGCTTTTAATAAGATCCTTGAGCATGCTTTGACAAATATTTTTAATGCTAACAGAAATGATTGGGACCTTTGAATTCCAGCAGTGCTATGGGCTTACAGAACTACTTGCAAAAAGTCGACAGGCCATACACCTTTTCGACTGGTTTATGGGAAATAAGTCATCATGCCCATGGAATACATTGTTCCTAGCCTTAGAATATCTTCTTTCACCGAGATGGATGACCCAACCATAATGACAGAAAGACTGAAACAGATATTAGAACTCGAAGAAGATAGATTTATTGCAGGTTCCCAACAACAGGTGCAGAAAGCTCGAGAAAAAGTGTGGCATGACAGACACATCAAGAAGAAACAATTCCAGCAGGGTGATCTTATGCTCCTCTATGACAGCAAATTCATGAAGTTCCTAGGAAAGTTCAAGACACATTGGAAGGGCCCATATATAGTACAGAAAGTTACTGATGGGGGCGCAGTCCAGCTAGCTAAGTTAAATGGAGAACTTTTCCCTTCTATGATAAATGGGAGTCATCTAAAAAAGTACAGGGACAGGCCAGGTACTTAGAATCAGAGGTAGCACCAAGAAAGAAAAGTCTACGTACCCAGAACAGCTGAAATCGGGCACTGGACCATAAGATAAGCTGCTCATAACACTAGGGAATGTCGCAGTCTGAAGGCTGAAGTATGGAAAGTTGAAGGTTGGTCAAGGGTCGCAGGGTCATACTGTGTCGAAGTGGAAGGTGGTCGTTGTGTCGTAGGTTCCAACTATGTCGCAACGTAGAATGTGATGGATGGGACAAAATGAAATTGGCAGCAGCGGCACGTGAGCTACTCTCAATACATGTAATTATGAGATTTTGGGAAAATCTGAGGCTGAGTGTAACGAGATTCTTGGCATTCAAGCAGATTTGGTGTCATTAATACACTATGCTGACAGATTTTGTAACGGAATTCTATAAGGACGCTACATTGGCTTGTGAAATTTTCCTCGAAGCACTTCTTGGAGTTTTCTCGATTGGAGCCATGTCAAACAATTGTGAAGTCCAGGAGCTAGTACAAACCTTTTGAGTAATCCACCGGTATAGTCATATTCGACCTAGGTACACAGGCAGGCAGAAGTTCACTCTAAATCAAGCGAAGGCAGGCACAAATTCGCTCTAACGTGGAGCAACGAAGGCCATAATACTTCGTCAAACGACTCTGGGGAGCCCCGCCCTCGAATCTTTCGGCATAGCAGAACCGTGGCAGCTGTGTGTCTTATGCAGTGTGACACGCAATTCTAGGGGACCCCAAGCTGTGGATGGTTAAGTGTTGCCAACTCGAGCAAGGGATGGGGGTGTAGATGGATCTACAAGGCCTTGCTCCATATAAATATCAAAAAGGAAAGAAGCAGGCAGCCGAGAATCAGTAGGAAGGACTCCAGGAACCAACGCACAATGTCTTCGCCAAGCAAATTTTACCACCAGCCGAGCAGATAAGTTCCCCAGGACGGGACACTGGTGAGTCTTAGGGGCCTGTTGGGGCGCGCACCTCAGCGGTCCTTAAGATGGGTAACTCCATGGGTTTTGACTCAAAATAGTCTTAGGGGTGTCGGGGGTTGAGTCAAAGTCCTCTATTGTAATAAACCCACGGCTTAAGACCGGGGTTTAGGGTTTTGGGTGCCCATGGTTTGAATCCATGTTTTTGTAAATAGTGTGATATAAATAGGCACTTGGGAAAATAAGAAAGGTTAGGCTTTTTGATGAAAAGAAAGAAAGGCAAAGCTAAGGCTGATTGTGTAAGGAAAGGTTAAGTCCCAGCTGTGTGCGCAGAGGGTTTTTGTAAGAGGATTAAGGAAAGATCTGCAGCTGTGTGCGCAGCTTGAAGGGACTGAAGGGATCTGCGGCTGTGTGCGCAGATCAAACTGTGGTTTTGTAGCAAGTTGAATAAAACACAGTTTTGTGGACATAGCCCCTACACTGGGGGTGAACCACGTTATATCTGGTGTTGTGGTTTCTTGTGTTGTTTCTCTTTCTGTTGTCTTTTATGCATTAATAACTGTATACATTTGATAAATTAGATCACTGCTAATAACAAGCTTCGCTGTGAATTCCCTGTAGTGGGTTAAGCAAGTCACGGTTGTTTATCTATATGCGAAGTTGTATATGAGTGAATGATAAAGTTGTGTAATTATTGATTTATAAGTTTATTAAAGGATAAGGTACAATAATATCCCTCTCTGCTTGTAGAAACCTGATTCTGCGGCACCCCATAGCTGTTTCGGGTGAGACTGCAACCTGCGCGCAGGTTGTTGCTGAAAGGGCCAACACTGTGGGTCTTTTGTTGGTGCGACATAAAAGGATTAAACCCGGGTCTGCCCTATTTCCCAACAAAAAACATAGCATGTAATTACTTGTGCACCTAATGCACAACGTAAGTGTCTTTTACCTACTAAGCTTAAATGGATCGAGCCCATCTTCAACTTAAACATTTAAACTTATTTGAATAGTTATTACAAACATTTTTCTTAACTCTTTAAAAACCTATTTCATTTATGAAGCCATATATTAGTAATTACTACACAAAATAGATTTCCCAGGCTTCAATTTAATTAAAGAACTGCCATTCAAAAAAAAAATGGCATTCATAAAATTTTAGATCAGTCCTATAAATTATGAATTACTAAACAATATATCACATAGTTAAACTTGCACTCATTTCACATACAGGAATTCAACCAAGCAACGCATGAATTCATTCTTTATTTTTTAACTCATAAATTAAACAAGGAAAACATGTAAATTTTTATAGGACATCAATTAAATAACATTGAAAAATTAAAAAGACCATTTCCATGTATTAAAACTTATATGTAAAATACTTGAAATGGGAAACTGGTTGTGTGTGAAGCACACTCCACCCAATCATAGGCAATTTTTCTCATTAATCTCTCAGAAAAACACTACCACCGAGCTCAAAATAGACAAACATCTCACTATCCTGATAAATTCTAAAATTTACACTTTCAAAAAACAAGAAGTTGTCTTAAGTCCAATTTCAATCCAAACAGTGAAGTTCACCTCCTCGGCTTCTTTCTGACAACATAACAGTGACATATATCACTTCCCTCGACACTCAGAAATCCACCAAGTTAGTTTCCTACACCATTTTCCACTTCACTTGAATGACCAAAGGCAAAACTGGACACAATTCAGCAGTACTAGATTCAAAATTGGTTTCTCGGTCTCAGTATTCAATACCATATTTTTTTTCTAGAAAAATCACTCCCTTGTTTTCTCTAGACTCTCCTCTCCATGTACACTGGGAAATTCAAATTCATGTTTCGATGATAATACTCCCCCCCCCCCCCCCCCCC